>VXAB01003884.1:367862-406871 GCA_013399175.1 Odontophorus gujanensis | reverse complement strand
ATGTTCTGGGGGGGGGGGAAATGGGAGCAGTGTGTGGCAGAGGAGGCAGTGGGGAGGGGGGGCAGGGGGGAACAGGACGGACTTGTTCTCAGTGCAGCATGGTGTCCAGGCCAGCAGGTCTCTTTTATCCTGTTTCAGTTCAGTAAAAGCGTCAATTAACTCCACATTAATTATTAAATCAGAACAATGCGTCTCCGGGTTCCGACAGCTAAATTCTGTTACTGCTGTTTCTTAGGGGAGCTCGGCTACTCTTACAACTTAGGACATAAATATCTTTCCTCAAGGACTTTCTGGGCCGTTGTCTTTGTTTTCCTCTCTCCGGGTGCATTTTTAATCACAGTACCTTACCCACGCACGGAGGGAAGCACTTCTGGCCCTGCTGCACCTTGAAAACATCACACCTAACACACACAGCTCTTCCAGGCTCCAACAGGAACAAGCAACCCAACCACAAAGAGCTCCCCAACCTGAGAGCATTTTGCACAGCCCCTGTGGGAGGAGCTGCTTTCTCATAAAGCACTGCTGGGCTTCCAGGATGCTCCTCATAATTCTACCAATTAAGGCCAGTCTGTAAATATTTCTTCTTCCCCCACTGTTGCTAGACACACACACGGCGTGTTCTTCTGCTCCCAGCATCCAGCAGACAGCCCATCCCATACATACCCTGCTCGTGCCATCATTATCCCTTTTCTTGCCCCAGATATTTTGGTGGCAAATGGTTTTCCTATGGGAAAAGGTCTCTTGAAGGACACCTTGCTGCAAAGGTCTTCTCTCTGACATCCACTTGTGAAGTTCTAGGACTTCCCAAGGTAGGAATGGCTCCGGAGCTGCAAAATGCTTTTATTTCTTATGTGAATTTAATGTCTTTGGGAAAGAGCCAACCTAATAGAATTGAATGTAAAAGCTTTATAGGTACCAAACGGGTGCAGCAAATCTGGCAGAACATCTATACACTGTCTGAACTGGAGGAAAAAGGCTCCAGGGGTCAGAGGGCCTTCATTTCCCAAGCAAGGAAGTCGCCAGCTTTATGGACAAAGAGAGAAGCTTCTCCATCTCCTCCCATCCTTGTCTTCCTCTGGCAATTCTCTCCCTTTCTTTCCCTTGTTGAGAGCTTTTGCTTCGCCACTCACTGTGTCCAGAATGCAATAACATGATGTGAAGCCCCAGCCATCATTTCCATTTCTCTACACTGCTTGGATTTCTTTTTCTGCTCGGACTGTGGGAGCTAGCACAGCTTTGTGCCTGACCTGCAGTGCCACTGACGACACAGGATTTGTTTTGCTTTTGTTGGAAACGACTGCAATATTTGCTGTAGCAGACTTACTGTCAGCCCACGTGTCCCTCGGTGGTGCCACTGACCACAGTTCCCCAGTTCTCTTGGCAGAAATGGTGAGGGGGAGGAAAAAACTAAACCAAACACGTTTGTCTTAGATAAGCTGCTCGCACACGTTTTTCAAAACCAGAATGGTCAAGACAGCACCAGCAGAAAAAAAGTTTACTTTTAATCTTGCAGATGCTTCAAGACACTCTGCACATCGTTGCCTGCATGACTGTGTGTGAGTGCTGCACTGGTGCACACCTTGCTCAGAGCATTTCTACTCTTGCAGTTTCCAGGTGCAGGGGAACACCTCTTGCTCAGAACAAACACATCTCCACAACCAGGTCTAAGTTTCTAGGTGTATCTGTCTCAAAGATATGCCCAGAAGACCACATTATAACAAAAAAAAAAAGGCAGACAAAAAAGCACAGCGTGGGAAGGAAGGATTTCTGGAGTCTGTGTGGCACAACTACCCTCAAAAATGAGGCACTGGACAGTGCTGCAAGAAGTACAAGTTCAGCCCCTTCTGTTCCGTGCTCCCCTGTGTGCCCTTTTGGCAAGCTCAGCACTGCCTGATAAAAATCAAGCTGTCCACCCCCTGTTCTGCAGTCCCACGTTTGCAAAATCCGCCTTTCAAAGAGTTGTTAAGATCTGGGATGAAAGCTGCTATTATGCCTTACAGTTAATTAGGTAATCATTATTATTTATTACCATGGGAGTGTCTGGAGAAATGGCATGAAGGCAGAATAGCAAGCTTGACCTTCTGTACTCACATCTTGAGCTGGTTGGGTATACAGACATTATTTACTTCATGTTCCTCTGCTACCTGGAAAGTTCCTGCAGTCTGTTCTGCAGGAAGTTCCCAACAATTCAGAATGCCACGGGACAAATTCTGTGACAACTTACGACCATCATCAATAATAATCATCAGAAATCATGATAATTACCAGCCAAGCTGCCTGCCTATAGATAGCAACCTCCATCTAAGAAGAATAACTGGGCACGCTGAGGCTTGTCTGCATGAGGGACATCCACCCGTTCACTCTGGAAGGTGGAGAACGTGCAAGGCAGGGCTCCCTGCTTCCAGCAGATTTCTGCCATGCAGCTCCTCTGACACCAGACAGATTGCTCCTCAGCACCAGCATGACAGCAGGACCTGGGCCAGGTTCTCTGCAGGGGAAAAGAGAAAAGAATCAAGCTGAATGGTTTGCATTTGTGTCTGTGCCTCAAACCGTGCCCTGCTCAAAGCAAGGCAGGGTAGGGATGCTCCTCCCTGCCATCAGCAGGGCCTAGTGAGGGCAGTAAGAACTGGTCACAGCTACATCCTTCACGTGGGCATCTCACAGCACAGACACCTCTCAATTGAACTCATTCTTGCTGGGTAGGTAGGGATGCTGTCCCCATGCTTCAGGTGCTCGTGGGAGCTGCAGGACAAGCTGGGAACATGGACAAGAAAGCCCAATTTCATAGGCCCTCAGTGCAGCTTGCAGATGACACCCATAAAACCACAGCAGTGAGGCCAGTCAGGCTGATCATTTTGATGAATTAATTCACACACGGCCCCATCAGCTTTGTAGCCAAGAACAAAAGGGAGCGAGCTCCCACAGCCTGGTCCAGAACTGCCCAGTGACCACTCCACTGGCTCTACAGGCTTCACCCCCAGCACACTGCAAGCTGAGCCCACCAGAATCAGACCCATGGGAGCACGTAAGGGCCTCTGCTGCCTTATCCTGGTCCAGGAATCCGTTCTCCAAGGATTAATTATTTGTACTGTTAAGCAAACACGAGCGCCTGTGGTGCAGGCTGAGTAGGGCTGCTCCTAATCGAAAACAGCCAGCTTGTTTATTTCTGACATTTTTTTTTTTCCCTTCCATTGTCTATTTTGGTGCTCATAAAAAGCAAAGCTGGGAGCTGCATGACCGTGGTCTCCTCGCAGCAGCCTGCAAGCCCCCATCAGCCAGGAAGGCACAGCAGCAGCACAGCTCACAGGGCTGTCCTGCTGGGGGAGAGCTGCTCAATCCTACTGTGCTTATCAAGAGCAGAGATGTAAACCCTCACCTGGAGCACGGCCTGGAGCAGGCAGAGCACTGCTGCATGGACTCAATCCCCACAGCAGAGATGCTGTGCACCCCCAGATCTCAGTTCTCCTGTGCAAGGACTGCACAGCCAGACAGGTTACAGGGGAGAGTTATTCAAACCATCTGAACTTGAGCAATCAATACTGGGAAGCTTGTGATTATTATTATTATTATTTTGTTAATATAGCTCCTTATAGTCTCCAGGTTTTTTTTCTTTTTTTTTTTTTTTTGGCATGGGATTGACCACATACCTAATGCCTGAACAAAAGTGGGAATACTGGAGGATTAGGAATACCTAAATTTATGGCAGGATTAGCTGGAGTTTTATCCTGCCTGACAAAGAACTAAAATGCACCATCAAGAAGACATTCCAGCCCTATTATCTCCTACTCCTGCTGTAAGGAATGCAGAAAGATCGCACCCAAAAAAAGTTTATGACATCCATTTGAGGTATCTCAGTCTGTGACCAGAAATCAGTGCGTTTTTTTTTTTACTCTACAGCAAAACTCTACAGCAAAAAAACCCAACAAACTAATCCTAAAAGAATTAGACAAAAAAATTATTTCTTCTCTCGCTTACATCAGTTCTGCATAAAACAAAGCTAATGAAAAGAGAACCGAGCCCAAAGAAAATATTTGGTTAGATCTCATTCCTCTGCCAAAGAAATTTACTGCTGAGCTTAATGGAGTAGGACCAGCACCAGAAATACCTGCGTCTTCCATGCAGCCCTATCACTCGGGGCTCTGTTTGGAGGTTGGCTGAGAAATCAGCATGTCTGTGACCAGAACAAACCATCCAGGTGCTAATCCTGCACAGATTTCCTGGGGTATGCTTCGGTTCCTTGCTCTGGAGCAGGGACATCAGCTGCCCAGGGAAGGGGGAGCTGGTTTTTATACGGGTAGGTTCTGCAAGCCACTCTCATGCTCTGTGAAAGGATTTTCTCTCAGAATTCCATCTTTTTGAGTCTTCACTCCTGTGCTGGTCTGGACATTTTAAACATGCAGATCTTGCAATCCAGAGGAATGGGGGGGAGGGGAGGGACACACCAACAACACTATTTTTCAGCAGTAAACACTAGCTCACTGCAACCTTGTGTAAACACACTGAAGAAGCACTGCCTGAGCAGAATAAAGCCTTCTTCCCCTCCCCAGGCCCAAAGCACGGCTGGGGCAGCTCCAGCCCAGCCCCCCCCAAACTCTGCCCTGGCTGCTGGGACCCCCACGTGCTGCCAACGTGATCCCTCCTTCATGACAAGAGAGAGATGATGGTGGAAGGCGCTAGGGAAGCTCGTTCCTCCTCGATATTTAAGGAGATAAAAGTTGATTTCTTGCTATCTTCTTGTTTTTATTACTCCTCCAAAATGGCTGAAAACGTTTAACAGTCCAGCTGTGAAATAACGAGGGGGAGGAAAGGTTTGATACGGAGTGCTGGTAATGGTTGAAGAACCGTGGTGATATCAGAGCTGCGTCTGCTGCAGCGGGTTCAATGTGACTATTACTCCTCATTTTCAAAACCAAAAGCAGAGCTGGTCAGTTTGATGCTATGTGCAAAAAAGAATGAGAAACACTGTGTCTCTGAATCCTGAATCAGAAGGATCAAGACTATTCTGCACTATGAAACCTCACCCTATGCTCCCCACCTCCAAGCCCTTCAATACAGGTAGCATTCCCCAAGTTCCAACACCAGTGAGAGGAACTGAGCTATGCTGGAGACATATTTATCATCTGAAATCTCTTGCCACCAGCCCCTGAGCTGAACAATTACACCATTAATAACAACTTCCACGTAATAACTCAATACATAGAAACTGAACATGAATGGTTTTTCATCCCAACCTGCACATGACCATGTTCTGCCTCCTGAGCGGTGTTTCCATGGTTTATATGATCACACACTCCCTCTGCTGCCACCGATTTGGGCAGGAATTCACCAGGTATGGCTCGGACACAGCCTGCAAAATAAAAAAAAACCAACAACATTCAGATGCTTCAGCTTTTAAACGTGCCACAGATGGGAAGTACTGCTGATGGCACATTGACAGAAACTCTCTGCTGCCTCCTCCCCCAGTGCTGGCTACTGCTGGCAATAGCATGGCAGCACTCCAGGCTCACACACGACTTGAAAATTACAGGTTTGGATGACTAACTCCATTTCACCTGCAGATGTTATATACTATAATGACCGAAAATAAGAATGTTGTGGTCGTTGGGTCAGTGCTTGTGGTCTTCCTACTTGCCTTGCATCTGTCCCTTGAAAAAGTTGAGCTTTGCAAGGTAGGGGACGTGCCTGTGTTGTGACAGCATCTGCTGAGCAGCAGCAAGGACTCAGCTCTGGGAAACCACGAGCACAAGAACCACGAGCCCACATGGGAAAGGATTTGTTGGGGCTGAGAATGATGTCTACAACATGCAATAATGATGGGCATGCACCTAGATCCCAGTGGAGCCCACTCAGCTGTTGTTATGGGGCAGGTTTTCCCCTCCCCTGTTGTTAGCTCCAGCTGAAGGTAAGTCAGGAGGCATTGGGTTACTGTGTGCTTTCAGAGCTGCAGAGGGGTAAGCTGTGGGAGTCACTTGTTTATTTGATGTGTATTAAATATGCATGACAGTAAAGAGAAAAACATTGAGCATGAATGTAAATCCCTCTCCCAGTTGTGCAGCTGAACAACGGGCACTGAGACAGTGTCTCCAGGCTGCACTGCTGAGTCACATCTGCTGCTGCATCACACTTTTCCCCACCGAGGGAACAATGGTGAAGGTTTACTGGAAGAGCAGAAGGAGCCCCTGCCCCTCCAGGAGGTGTCCACCTCCCCAGCCCTCGCTGTGGGCTCTGCCAATGCTCTCCATGCTGCTGCCCCATGGGTCACAGCAGCACTCGTGGTCACACCAGCACTGCACCCACCCCTGCACTGACTCCCTGTGATGCCTCCTGGTCAAAGGAGAGGACCGAAATGGACACCAAAGGCAGCTCCTTGCTGTGCCTTCCCCTGGTAAGGCTGTCAGTGTCAACGGGCTGCTGTGAACTCCCAGCCTGCGACAAACCCATGCCTTCAGTTGATCATTTCACAATCAGTGTTACTCAGAGCCTCCGAGAAGCGCGCCCAGCTCTGCATCACCAATCTGAGCTCATTCGCTTTGCATTTTAATTGACCACAGGAGCACTCCCCTTCACTGATGACCATACAGAGAAGAGTGAATTAAGACATGAGACCGCTGCTACCCCACGTGGAATCTCTTGCTTTAACGTTGTAGTACCTTTCTGTTTCACCTCCTTCCCACGTTCTCTCTCCGTGAGTGTGCAAAGTTACAGCTGTGATGGAAAGCAGTCCTGCATGGAAACGGACAGAAGGGAAGGGCGTGTGGGCCCTGATTGGGAAAGCACACACACATGTGCACAGAGCAGGCAGGGAGGTGATAAACCCCACCTATCTGTGGGGAAGCAAGGGCTGTATTAAACACAAAGAGAGAGGGAAAAAGGGAAAAAAACAGGTATTAACCCAGTCCTCCCCAAGCTTGGTCCCCAGCAAGCCTGCAGCGATGGGAAGAGCTGCCTTCTGCCTGTGCCAGACATGTGCAGCACCTTCTGCCTTGCTGCCTATTCCTCGTTTCAGAAAAATTAACAAAAAAATAATGATAATGAAAACCCTCTGTGGCTTTCTCAGCTCTGCTGCAAGGAATGTGATCCAGACAAACTGCTGGAGGGAAGGAAGGCTTTGGGATTCTGCGTTTTATTTTATTAGGTGTAAGTGAGTTATTCTGATTATGTTGGCAAGAAGTGGGAATAAAAAAGCCTTACGTAGCAGCAGCTCTGTCCCCTCTCAACCCACCTCCCCATGCACACGTGCACCCCACGCTGCCGTGCAGCTTGGCCAGCAAAGGCCCAGGGAGGAGAGCTGACAGCCATGCCTCTGCATTTCACAGCGCTCTGCTCCACTGGGAGACAGAAATGCTTTAAATGGAGTGGCCTGGGCTGGGGGAGAGTTGTTTCTGTTTTAAATTGAAGCACAGAGGTAGGGAAGGAACAACAACACGTGCAAAGCCTCAAAGTTTTTTCCCCCCCAGCACTGTGCACTGCACTCAGGGGATTTCCCATGAATGAGTGGCATTCCTTTCAAGCTGCCACGGAGCTCTCTGCGTGTGGTGACAACGTGGCTGAGCTGTGCCACTGTGACAATGATGGGCAGCATCTGCCAGGCGTGGGGCCCCAGGGAAATCAGTGCTCCTTCCTGACACCTCATACCTGCAGGTGGGGGGAGTGGGCTCCTTTCTCTGCCCCTGACCTTCCATCAGTCCTTCTGCTCCTCTGCTCGTCAGATCTGCAAAATATTCAGCGAGGGCATTGCCAGCTGGGACTTTACAACCACGGCCACCAGGAGCTAAATGGGGACACCAGGCTTGGATGCTTCCGCTTCAAAATACGGGAAGAAATAAAAAGCTGTCGCTCCATCAGCTCTGCCTGTGCAAGGAGGGGGGAGCAGATGCCTAAGATGTGAAGCACAATGTCAGGACAGCTCAAGAGTATTTCACATTCCTTATGGATGACACTGGACCCCCAGTGCAGGTCTCCCAGTGTGGCCAAAGGCAGTGAGCTTTGTGAGTCTGATGCTGAGTGAATGCGTACATGGGAAACACGAGAGGCAGATTCAAGGCCATTCAGAATTGCATTAAACCATATCAGGGCTCCAGCTGCCTGTGTAGCAGCAGTGTCATCTTCCTGGGCACACTCCCTATGTCACGGATATCTGTGTGGTCCAGAATGCCAGCAGGCTCCTCCCCTACCAGAGAAATCAGAGAAATGTGAGATCTGCTGTCTTCACGCTGCCAGGAAGGACCCAGAGCATGCCACAGAGTTTAAGTCATTTCTAACCTAATTTGTGCAAAGATCTCAGTGATTGACCTGACTGCCTGCATGGGAGGGTGGTCCTGCGTGGCTACACATGTACATTCATGCATACGTGTATATATACATATAAACATAAGGAACAGTTGGAACGAGCAGCAATTAAAATGAACATAAAAGCCAATCAGAGGCACATACCTGTCTGCCAGTCCCTCCTTGCCAAGCTGGCGCTGGAACCACTCAACGAGGGAAGACAGAAGAGCTGCAGATCAGATGGGGTTTATTTTTAACTTCAGTTTTGCCTTCTTTTCTAACACGGATTTAGAAGCACTTACTACACGTGTGCCCCTCACTCCCCCATCCCCTGCAGCTCTCAGCCTGCAGCACTGCTCCCCTTGGCCTGGGGAGAGGCACACGCCTGCTTCCCCATCGTGGAGCCAAAGCAATTAAAAATTGAGAGAGGAATTTGTTAGCATCTGCCTCGCTTGTTGGTGTCATGGGAGAAACCTAGATGGCTTTGGCAGCATGCAGAGAGCCAGAATCAGCGTGCCATGCTGACCTCAGCACAGACCTGGGGAGGGGAAGACAACACTTGTGCTACACTATCGGCAAACGCAGTGTGCGGGGACAAATTCCTCCCACAGATCCCTCCATAAGCTCTCAACATGTAACTCAGCCCCGTTCCTGTTGGAATGAATGGCAGAACATTGCTAGAGGCAATCTTACACCGAGCAGGAGACCTGGAGCAGAGCATGGAGAGGAAGGTCAGGCTTCTTCCCCCCGACCTGCATCCTGCATCCTGCCTGTGGGGTCTCATGAGACAAAGGTGCTGGGCTGGGGGTCAGCCCTGGTGTAAGGAACCAGTGCAGAGGTACAGCCTTCCTCATCCAGGGACAGCGTGAGCGCAGCCATGGGGAAGAGCCAGGCTCTCAGCTCCCCTTGCTGGATGCTGGGAAGGGCTGCAAGGGGAAGAACACTGGGAGCTGGAATATCTTAGGCTTCACCCAAGCCTGCCTGCCCACTGAGGGAGGTTTCATGCATTAAGATGTTCTTGGCAGGTGGTCAGGCAGCACTTGGTCTTTTCACTCAGCACTCCTAACGGTGATGAGCTTCTCAAGGATGATGGGAAGCAATGGTACAGGGGACACCTGCAGTGGCTGGCTCTGCTATAACACCAGAGGCCTCCACGAGAGAGCAGAGGGAGGGCACCAGTTTAAGAGATGAAAACCAACCTTTCCACTGACACTACTTGCTCTGCATTGTAAGCCTGCACCTCCCAGCCTGCATGCCCTTGTGCACATGCTGCAGCAGCAAGCAGCTAACAAAACTCTTCCATGCTGCTGAAGGCCCTGGGATTTACCCGTCACTCTGCTCAAGTGCTGCTTGAGCTGACACACGTTTATTAAGAAGGCATCCAAACTGCAGGAAGAGCCAAGCGTTCAGCAGCAGCTGTTGCAGCCACCAGGCTCCTTGGGGTGTGCAGCTCGTGGAACAAGCACCTTGCAGCTACAATGCTCTGCTGCATTTCACTTTCCCTGAGCTGAAAGAGCAGTGATGAAAGAGGCGGTTCACACCTTCAGTCTGCTTACAGAACAAGCCCGTCCTGCCTTCAGACCAGAGACCAGGTCAAGTTTGAAGCAAAGAGCTCTCCTTTCCCCATCTCTGCAGACACAGCTTTCACCCAGGATGTGCCCTGCCTCCTGAGCCTGGAGCCCCAGCTCCCAGCACCAGCAGCAGCACTTTGCTCTCATCTGTTGGGACAGGGATCAAAGGGCTCGCCTGCTGCCTGACCTGCGGGGGCAAGGCACTTGACCTCCAGATGCAAGTCAGCCAATGGAGTTCAAGCAGCAGCCGAAAAAACCCCACACAGCATCACGGAGTCCTTTAGGGAAGCAGTTGTTGAGCTGGAACAGTGTTTTCTGAGGGACAGAAGTTAGCAGCACTGGCAGGGCACAGCTTCCTTACTGCAGAGCACAGTGATGACATCAGCCCTCTGTACGGCCACTCGTCCCCATCCCACACTGGAAAAACACTTCATTTTTCTGTCTGTCAGGTTCAATAGCTGTTCAAGCACACGTGGTTTCAACCACATTCAGCAACCTTTAAGCAGGCAACAGTCAGAACCAGCCGGGCCAGCACCAAGCACAGCTCTCTCTCCTGCTGTCAGCAAGAGGCATTTCTCTGCTGCAGACCAAGCCCAAGGGGTTTGTGTTCTCGATGCTTCTCTGTGTGATGGAAATCAGCTACCCACGCACTAGTATTTTTACTGGAACCACTTAAACCACCAGGCATTTCTTCTCAAGAGCAAGCAGTTCTGTGAATGAGATGCAGATCTGCCTGCCCGGTGTGCAGTGTGGGAGGGGAGCAGCCTGGTGGGCTTCCAGATCCACGTCGGGGCACACTGCATGCCAAGCAGCACACCCAGCTGCTGGCTGAAGGAGGCAGCAAGGTGACAGCTCTTCCTAGGGAATGGAGAGGCAGCTTTCTGTGCAAGAAGAGAGATGGAGCTGCTGGCTGAGGCAGCCTGCAGCAATGTGATAACTCACCCCACCTGGGCTGTACTCATCTCACAAGGACTGTTTTCCTGACTCTGCCACCTGAGTGCTGTGAGCCTGCCCAGGTTCTCGGAGCTGCTGCAGGAGGTGCTCATTACACACCAGGGAGCAGTAAGTTCAGTGCTGTACTGCTGCAGAGCCATGTAGGGGTGGTCTGCGGCAGCAAAGTCACTTCTCATGCACACACAGGCCAAGCACAGGGCTGGAAAAGTGGGCTGTGTGTTTTTCAACTTACATTCTACATTGCTCCTGAAGGGCGAGCTGCATCTCACCGCAGCTTCCCTGCATCTCAGCTCAGCATCAGTGCTGTGGGTCTTCCATTTCTGCACAGCCATCCCAGCCTTCTATTTCAGCAGACACACCGTGGCTCTTTGGGGCCCATCAGACAGAGCCCTGCTGTGCCCCTGCATTCAAGCCTTTTGCCCACGTGCCTGCCTGTCCTTTTCCATTCACCGGATGGTCACCATCTCCAGTGATGAAGCTCCACACTGCTCCAGCATCGGAAATATTACTGTGGCTGTAACTCAGCGTTGCAGTGCTGGTGTGATGGATCCCTGACCTTTCTTCCCTAACACACAGAGCACTGCCTCGTGCCCAAATGTGCTGCGTTCCTACAGACACACTGATTGATTTTGATATCCATCACTTCATGCAGACAGAAAACCTCAGAAGGGCAGTCCTCTGTCTGCATGGGTCCCTGGAAGACAGGGCTGGAAGGAGAGGGCAGCAAGCTGTTAAAGAGAGAAAGCTGAGAAAAGATGCAATAACAATGAGGTCTGGGAAGAAATTCCTCTTGTCAAACGAATTAATTCTGAAACAGCCAGCCCCAAACAACTTCTCCATGCTTATTTTTTGCATTTGCTTTGAGCAGCTACACGCACTGTTATTAATCTCCTTGTCTTGCAGAGCACACATGCTCACTGTGCCCCCAGGGCCACCTGTGTCCTGGCTTTGCCCCCACACACTGCCCAGCCCGGGATGCCCCCCAGCCCCTCTGCCCTGAGCTTCTCACTTCGTTTGAGGGAGTCAAAGCTGAACAGCAGCTCTGTCTGTGCAGATCAGGTGTTGGCTGGGGGCCCATGGCACCCAGTGAGCGATGCTTACACTGAAATGGGTGCGTGGCAATGGTGGGGGGGACACACATGGGAAGGGGGTGGAGAGGTGACACACCTGGAAAATACCCTTCCAGATGGGAGCTCAGAATGGGATGTCTCAAGCCCTTGGCAAAGCCAACCAAGTAGGGGGTGGCTGATTTCCATCAGCCTTTCTTTAGGCCCCCAAGGACTAAAAGCAGAAAAGAAAACACAGAGATACGAAACAAAAAGAGACAAAACAGAAAAGAAAAAAAAAAGAACAAAAAAAAAAAAAGGAAAAGAAGGGTGGGGAAATCTCAGCGTTGACAACAGTGCTTTTTGAACTTCACTGGTGGTATGGTCTCACATTTCCAAGGCTCTTGACACAGGCGTTGGCTCCGGGGGTGAGACCATCTGCATCTCTGTTTTGCTGGGACTGCTTTCATGCCGAGGGCCGGGAAAGGGCGAGGGATTCCATGAGAAGCTCCCACCCTCTCCCTGCCCCACCCCTCACCCTGAGGGAGGGAGGGGAGGGCTAATGGGACAACTCCAGCCCCACTCTGCTGCTGCTTTCGAGTAGCAGCCAACAGCTGCACTGCAGCAGCACTCTCGCCAGTCTGCTCCACGCCCTGCCTGCAGGGACACGACATCCAGGATGCCAAGATTTAACCTGGTTATCAAGGAACACTTCCTAACGAAAACAAACATTTCAGTGAAGGAAAATTCCATCTCTCCGTGGAAGACACGAAGGATCACTGAGGTGCAAGCAAGCGGCATCCAGCTCCCAGCAGCTGCCACTGAGCAAGGCAGGCTCTTGTCTCCCTCAAAGCAATGCCTGCAGAGGTTGGGAGCTCCATCAGTATCGGCAGAGCAGAAGGGGCCCAAAGCAGAGAGAACACATCACCCTGCTCCAGCAGCCTTGTGCTAGGGCAGGGCTGAACAAGCAGCCGCACCATGAATGGAACAATCAAGGGGTGGGAGCTGCCTCCATTGCTGGGGTGGAAGTGGGAAGGGAGGCACAGGCTAGCATGGTAACACTGGGAAAAATCTGCATTTTATTGCACTGAAAACTCTTCTCACAAGCCTCGAGCCAGCAGCTCTGCTCCATAGGCATGCTAATCATCCGAGATCACTGTGGGAGCTGCGAGCGCCTGCCTCTCCTCCAGGGAGCAAGCAGGCAGCTTTTCATTCCTGTGTTGGGTTTCCTCCTTAACCTTCCCTTTCCATCCTGGCTGGCAATGCAGATCCCCAAGTCCCCCTCCTGCCCTGCAGCAGCCCCTTCCTGAAACGCTCCGTGGGAGGAAAGCACATAACTTTGTCATCCCATGGGGCAGCCCTGCAGCCACATCCACCATGCTGACAGGACAGCACGCAGGGCCCTCAGCATTTATACTGCAGTGCATGAGCCAAACCCTCCGAGCACTGAGCCACCCCGTGCACACCATTCCCCTCTCCAGTCCTCCATGAAACCTTCCTCCCCCATTGCACATGCTCTCTCCTTCAAGCTCAGACTCCCCGCACACTCCCAGACGCCCTTACCTCTTGCTGCTGGCAGCCCCACTCTGTGACCTCACCACTCTCCATCTTCTATTTCCACATCCCCCAAACCTCTCCCTCGCAGCTTCTCCCACGCTGCCACACATTGCTTTTCATTCCACACATCATTCGGACTCCCCTCTCCTCCCCAGCTTCCTATCCATCAGCCCTTCCATACCTTTTTCACAAACCTCCCTGCCTATGCTCGCTCAGCCATCCTAATGAACGCCTCTCACTCACTCTCCCCCACGCTCTCCACTCGCAGCCTTGCACAAAGCCTCGTGCACAGCCCTGGCTGTGATACCAACAGCTGGGGACTGCCCCACCTGCAGAATCCCTCGGCCCTCCTGAAGGCAGGAGGATGGATGCCTGACATCAGCTGCCCAGGGAAGCAGTGCAGCCACAATCCCCAGAGGCGTTCAGGGAACACGTGGCTCGATGCCACGGTGAGGATGGGTTTGTTGGTTGGACGTGATGCTCCTGGAGGTCATTTCCAGCCTTAATGACTGCCAGCACTGCTGGCTTTGTGGCCAACGTGCCCCATTCCTGGCTTCTCAGAGCCACGCTGCTGAAGGACACGGGGTCTCCCGGGGGCTGACTCCCATTGCCAGAGGGAAATTTACATCCTACAGTGACAAAAGTGGGGGAGAAGAGAAAGAAGCACCAACAACATGTGGCGACGGAACTGAACGAGAAAAGAGCCAGGCGAGATGCTCTGCAGGTGCTGCCACACTTCACTTTCCACCCGCAGCCCCCAGGTTTCGGTCTGGGGCTTTCCCTTACCCCCAGCCCACCCCGGGGAGGACTCCCGGCCCCACCACGCTCCTCCGACACGCACGTTCTGCCGCAGAAACCCCCTCTGCCCTCCCACGCTCCCGCCCGTGCCATCTGGTTACGGTTTGCACCGTGACGCGCTTCCTCTGCGGTCTGTTTGCTTTTTTTAGCCAAGCCCGAGAGAGGGAGAGAAACACTGTTTGCTTTGGGGACTGAACCACCCCCACGCACACACATTCGCTACGGAGGTTCTGCGTGGTGGGCCGGGGGAAGGTTGGCTCTTGTTTTTGTTATTCCCCCCCCCGGTGAAGCGAATAACCGGAGTCCTGACAGCATCTGCTATAGATTAGGAAAAGCTTTATGAGGCTGTTATGTCGAAAAACATTGTCAGGTGATGATAAGGCGACGTGATGGAGTGGTTTGGGTGGGAGGGAGCAGCTCGGTGCCCCCGTGCCTTGGATAGCAGCGAGCAGAGCGTGCTGTATGCACACCATGCTCTAGGGATGCAGGTGTGCTGAGCCCCTACATCAGTCAGCAGGCACAGAAAACTGAAGCCTCCCAGCTCCCCACTGATGCAGGCCAGGAATGCCCATGGATCTTCAGGCTGAAGGGAGTCCTGAGGAAAGCTTTCCCAGCCCAGCTTAGCATGAGCACAGAGCCCACAGAGCTCGTGCCAGGCTCCCACCGTGACCACAGCAGGAAGGGGACCGGAGCCTCCAAGTTCCCAGCCCCAGGCAAACAGAAGCTCTGCGACTTGTTTTGTCCTGTGCTTTGGCAGCTGATGGCTGCAACAGCCAAGCATTCCCACTCAGTTCATGCTGCAAGTCTCTGCTCTTACCCAGCCTGCTACTTCAGCAGGAACAACACAGATGCTGTTGGCCTTCATTAAATATGTTTACAGCTTAAGCAGCCATTTACTAGAAGCTCTCCTCCTCCAAGGCTTACCCCACCTACACTGGGCCCTTATCCTCCCTGGGGATAAACTCTTACGTAGCTTGGATTCCTCCAAGAGCCATCTCCACCATGGGTGGGTGGAAGCTGTGCTCCATGCAGGGCTGCAGAAGCCCACCCTGATTGGCTCCGTCCGCTCCAGCAGGCATTTCCAACCTCCCTGGGTCACGGCCTCTTTGCCAAACGTGTGCATGTGCACGCACAGCCCATTAATCCTCTTTACTCCAGGTTTGATTTAATTTATCATTAGGTTTGGATGAGTAATTTCATCCCGCGACACAATTCAAGGTGATAGATGAGACCTCGAGCAGGTGATAGCCCTGGCTCCACGTCCCCCTCGCTCCCCCTCCCAAGAAAGCACAGAATGCAGGAGAAGATTCAGTGCTGCTCCACTGCAGAGAGATGAGGAGCACAGACCTCAGCTGCCACCCCACCACCAACAGCTAACAACAGCACACAGAGCAGAGGTGCAGCTGGCCACGGGGAAAGCAGGATGCTCCAGCCCCAGCATCCTGCAGCACAGTCCAGCTGCCCTGACAGCTCATGGCGAGCACACCGCAGTGCTGGGCTGCTTCTGTTTCACCCACGCCCTCACCCACCTGCACTCTTCATAGAAAAGCATCTAACCTTGCTCTGTCTCAGATGTGCTGCATCCAGAGGGCGTTCAGAGAGGGCTGTGCTGGGAGCCCTGGTGCTGCTTGGTGCCACGTCCAGATGCCATGCATCACATGGCACCAGTGTGAGACACTGCAGGTGCTGAGAACAGCATGCAGTCGTGTTGTCTCTCGAGAGTGCTCATTCAAACCAAATTAGCCAACCTGCCTGCCCTCCTCAACCTGAATGATATTCCAAGGAGAAAACATTGCCTCTGCAGCAAGACCCTAGGTACGCTCGAATCAAAACATCAATAATGATGCATTCAGCTGTTCCGTTTTATTAAATTCCTTTAAGGACATGCCTTGGATCGTGCACTCAGTTGTGGTTTCCAAGCAGGTTGCCCTACTGCCACGCATTTTAAAAGTCATATTTGACTGCACACAGAGATGTCTGCACCAGAACACACTCCAAAACACAAGGACAGGTCTTCACACGCAGCCAGGGCACTCCTGGGTGTACTCAGCTCTCATCCACGCAGAGGTGAGCACACGCAAGTGCAAATAGTAAGATGTGTAGCATGCACACGCACCGACACACACCCCAAACCTTGAGGTGCACATTCTCATTCAGCTTGACGTGCACATCCTTCCATTTGCTTTGTGGCTCTGTTGCAAAGCCCCTTTCAGGTCCCCTGGGTACCCACAGACGCATACAGACCTGGTTCATCAGCCCAGCCTGGGGATGGCTCTCACCCAGCTGAGAGCTGCTGCACTGTACGGGTGCAGGGACTGCTGGGGCTTACACTGCACCCCCTGCATTGGCATTCTCTGAAACCAAACTTCCTCGGGGCAGTGTGGGTGTCCCCATTCCTTACCCTGCAGTGCCCCTCATGGCCACCTCGGGAAAGAGTCACAAGTCAGAGTTGCACAAGCAACCCTGCCTGTTCTGGAGTTGGTCCACTGGGTTAATAAAATAGCACTGGGAACGATCTGCTTCTCACGCAGATACTTCTGACTGCTTTCCCACTTCCATTTGGCTGAAGCACACCCTATCCCTCACTAACAGCCACCTTAGCTCTGTTTTACCCCGGGTGACACCTTGCAAAGACCATCAGCACCCCATGTCCGTGCTGCTCCCTGCAAAGAAGGCTACAGGGAGGGTAAGCTCTGAATTCCTCACTTTTAGCAACACAACACGTGATGGTGACATGCCACTCCAGATTCACAAATACCAGAGCCAAAAACTTTCCTGATCGCTGCATCACAGGTTGCACAGCTGAGAAATGGAGGTGCAGAGACCCGGGGAAGTCCCTGGGATCTTGACCTGAATGATAGCACTGATATTATGATGTGTAAAAAATGGAGACATCAGTCGTGCAGAAGAGAGCTAAGCAGCATCCTCTTCCTCAAGGACTGGCTGCCAGGCCGGGGAGCAAAGGAGGAAGGTGAGCCTCTGAACAGTTAAAACATAAAGAACACGAAGCAGGGAAGAGTGGAGGAGAGCTCCCAGAAAAGAGCAGGAAATGCAGGCACTGGGGATCCCTGCTCAGGGAGGCAGAAGGATCTCCCACAGCAGTGCAGGCAGAGCACAGTGCGGGCTGCGGGGTTCGCATGGGGGAAGGGTTAATGAGAACAGACGAGAGAACAGCACAAAGGAAATGAGAAGTGACACTGTGGCCAACGGAGCATCTCCGGGCAGGGGAAAGGCCCGGAGAATTCGCTGCTTCTATTTTCTGCCCTGCCTGAGGATGAGATGAAGCTTCACCATTCATCTCCTCCCTGCATGCGAACGGAACCATGATGCCACAGTGGGGGTTCATCTGAAAGCCTCCCAAAGGACACACGGCTCTCCAGGGTCAGCCATCTGACACACACACATCACACGGGGGAAAGGCCGCCTTCCTTCTGCTGCTCTCCTGGGGAATTCCTCCGCCTGGCAACGCACAACAGAGCAAGAAAGTGCCTGGCAATCTGTAGGGCTTTTTGTTCTCTGTCGGGAAGGAGCAAACCCCAAAGCCATCATGCTGATCAGGGAGCTGATAGAGGCTGTGAGGGATGCTCGTGTGTATGAGCTTCAAGGGAGGCAGGATGAAGACAGGGATGGCTCAGGAAAGGAGTACAACATTTTCCCAGCATCCTCGAGAAAGACAGCTGCCCCCAGTAAGGTGTAGGACGCTTGGAATGCAGTCTGTGCCATAAGGGGCTCAAATGGGAAACCAGAGTTGATAGCGATACAAGAAGAAAAATGTCTAGCAATGAGGACTCCTGTGAAGCAGGATACGTAAATAAGAAGGATGGGTGCATGACTGTAAGCCTTCAGTCCACTTCAAGTAGAAGGAAAGTGAACTGTGCACCTTCTTGTTTGCCGCGGAGGATGAGGGAGAGGTTCCTATTGGGAAAGCCTTTTCCACAGGCAATCAGAACACCAGAACCTCCACGGGGGAAGTTGGGACAGAGCAGGGGAACCTGGGGACAGCAGATCGCCTGGGCCAGATGGTATTCAGTGCAAACTGAGAAGGGAATACAGGCTCTGATGGGCTGCACAGCCAGCACCATGCTGACCCCACGAGCCAACATCACAGCCCCACAGGGCTGACTCTGGTTGGCTTCCTGAAGGCCTGCTTAAAAACAGCACAGCACTGATAACCCAATGCTGCTAATTCAGCAAGACCTCTTCAAGGTGTGCAATCCACGGCTGAACAATGACCTCTTCACAGTTCTCATTAAGCTCTATCGGCTCGAGGACTTCACCTCAGCCCTTTTCATCATCAAACCCAAAGCCTTGGATGAAACCTTGGAGATGGAAAAGGATGGACAACAGCAAGCACAGACTCTGGGGTGTGTGCAGGTGGAGGCTGCCAGCCTGCGTGCTCCGTGAGTTAATTGTGTAGAGCACATTGTAAAGCAACGCATCCGAGGGCAGTGGGATGATGGTTGGGGTTTTTGTTTTTGGGAAGGAAATATTGACACCGCCTGCCGACAGCGTCCCAGAGGGGTGCAGTGTCAGAGCACATTAGCCTATTGCAAATGAAAAAACAGATGCAAAGTCTGAGGCCTGGGAGCAGCAAGGCTTCAACGGCAGCCCAAGCTCTGTGCATGCTAATTCAGTTTAAAGAAATACTCTCGTGTTCTTTGCTTGTCAGCAAACGGAGAAGGCTTTTTTTCCTTCTCTCAGCTCTTTGTAGGAGCAACTTAGTGATGAGCATCTCATACACAGAGGTTTTTGAATCAGATCTTCAAAGTTTTTTAGATGGCAAGAGGCCTGAGAAATGTGCTTCACAAGATGCAGGAGAACACCTCTAACGAATGAGTGCCAATGGGCACCCTATGGGATGGCTAGGCATGCAGAAATACGTCCACATTCCTGGTGTGCCCTTTCCTCCTCCACCAAAAAGCCACTATTTAAGGATGCACGAAATGAATACAGCTTCAGCAGGACATTTCCTTACATCTGCTCCTCTGTCCTTGCTCTGAGAATAACATCATCCCATTTCATGGCAGGACAGCCATCGGAAGGCACCGATCAGCAGGCACGGGGCGGTACAATGCCAACACAAAACAAAGCAAGGCTGCACCAGCACGGCCAGAAGTGAGGATAAGTAGCTGGTGCTGTCACAACCCAACACTGGAAACTGTGCAGAGAGCTCAGGGAGAGAACGGAGCAACGTGAAGGCAGTAAGGCAGCACCAGGTCCTGCCCAGCACCGCACCACCCACCCGAGCTCAGACACTGTGTGTGTCACACTGGGTGAACAGCAACAAGGCAGCTCCTCCAGTCTGCCTGCATGCATGGAGAAAGCATTTTTCTGCCCACCACCGCAGCTCTGGATGGATACAGCATTGCCTTTACCTCAGGTTCAGCTCCGAAGTGGCACTGAAGGAGTAAAATGACAAGACAGGGAGCTCCAGTCTTGGAACTTCATCTCAGAAGGAGACATAAGGAGCAGCAGTCTTCCACATGCAGGATGCCCCACGGAGCTCCAGCTCTGGCTCTGCTGCTCATGCACTGAGGCAGGCAGAGCTGGCAAAGCTCCGGGCAGAGCTCAGCCAGCTGCAGCATGGCCAACCTGCCCTCCCATCTGCTAGGACAGACCAACCCCAGGACTCTTATCCCTGGATAACACAACGCAGTGTGACAGCACAGTACTAAGAATCCCAAGAGGAGCATCCCAAGGAGCTCTCTGTCCCTGCTCCCCTCCAGCACTGCTATTCCCACACTGTGTGTGTAGTGCAGGACCGGTTTCCGTGACGGGGCTGACGAGGAAGGAGGGCAGGGAAGCCCCTCACCAGAGCTGCTCCCTGGCTGTGCCTCCCCGCTGCTCCTGCCCGTCCTCACACTGATGGATGGCTATTGGTTCTGGCTTCATCCGACACAGAAATCTGTCACCTCATGCCAGGGAGAGGTGACAGCAAATCCATCAGCATGGAGCCAGCAGGCGCTGGCAGATCGCTTTCAAGGCCACCGGGGGCTGGAACCTTCCCCACCTCCCACCCCCTCCGGTTGCTCTCCCCCACTCTTTTACACAAGTCTCAGTAAATCACCATTTGAACAAACCTATTTGGCCCCCTACAGCACACATCCAAATTCCAGCAGCTCTGAATCTGCACCTCGCTGTCTTTTGGAAATAAAATGATTCTTTCCACATGTGACTCGCTACCAGAGCTTCACACGCAGCCCTTCTGCTACTGGGGGCAAACTCCAGTGGTGTCCCCGTGCATCACACGCACAAATGCTTTTCCTTCTGCCCCAAAAGCACAGGGACACAGTGACTGCCCACATGCTGCTTGGAGCACAGCCAGCGCAGGGCTCTCCAAGCTCCTCATACTGGGGGGTCTGAGGCTGTTTAGCATTCCCCCTTCCTGAGGGCAGCCAGGGGCATCAGCATAATGAAGAGCAGCTTCTGCTCTTGCTCTGCCTCCCTGCAAAGGCACGAGGGGACACGCTGGTTGATTCGGAATTGCTTCTGACATCCACGTTATGCCCGGGATGCAAAAAGGAGGCGGTCTGAGCTGGCGATGCCCCATTTCCCTGCACCCCCACTGCACAGCCCCCCCCCCGTGCTCCTGGGGGCCANACAGCCCCCCCCCGTGCTCCTGGGGACCAACAGGGCCAGCAAGCTGAGTGCCGTGCTCCCAACACCTGCATGAGCTTTAAGCAAAACCATCCTCAAAAAAAACATAAGAAAACCGGAATTTTTTCAGCGCCTTTTATAAAATAAACCTGGCTGCTCAATGGCTCCAGGGATTCAAAAGCACTGCGTCCTGCAAATGTGATGAGAGAGGATGCTGCAAAAGCAACTCACAGTCCCTGCACGCTGCAGGCGAGCACGGCCTGATTCCTCAGCAGCTATGACCACAGATTGCTCCTCTGCACCCAGTCCGGAGTCACACACAGCCCACCCACCACCACCACCCACTCCAGGATGGGATTCAGGGACCCCACAGGACATCCCGGGCACGGGATGATTAATGGCAGCTTGCAGATGGTATGTTCCAGCCCGAGGGCTGCAGGCCAGGAAAGCAATGCCTTCCGCTTCCTCCAGGGCAGCCCAGCTCCAGCACTGCAAACTTGCTGTAAAGCTGACTGCCTCGGCGGTTTAATATTTTAAGTGCTGACCCCTCATTGATTGCGTTCAGCCCTTAAAATCTTTAATTCACTTATTTATTTGGGTTTTCAACCTTGCCTGCAATCGCAGCTAATTAAAAAGCTCGTTAGTCGGCATCCCGAGCTGATTCCCCGGGCTTTATGCACTGTGCACTGTGCCTCCTGTGAGTTCAAGCCACGGCTGTGCCTGCTCGCCTCGCTTCCTACCTCCCCAGCTTTATGAGGTGTTCCATATTTTGAATGCTGTTCCTCCTTCCCCTGATTATTTTGCTTTTTTTAAGTTACCACTTGCCGTGGCCTTCAGCAGCCGTGCAGGAACCAGACAGCAGGAGCCCCGGGATCTCCAGCATCGTGCCCAGGGTTTGGCTCACCCCGGAGTGCTGGTTGGGCTTCTGCAGCCATGCCTATGGAAACGCAGCGGGATTTCAGACTTGGCAGCCTCCCTGCTTTGCCACATCCACACCCCCTGTCTGAATTAACCCCCACTCCCACTGCTTTGCTTCACATCTTTCTTTCCTCGCTGGAACCGCGCAAGCAAGCTGTTCTTGCTGGCCTAGCACGGCTCTTCCCGGCCGTCACGGGGCCCCGGCCCCCAGCCAAGGTCTGTCCCAGGGGATGTTGGGAGCGCTTTGAAAATGAAATCTCCCAAGCAGTCACGAGGCTGCAAATGTCACGAGGTTGCCTGACCTCGGGTGGAACACGGCAGAAGAAGTGCAGAAGCAATGGCAGCCCTCAGGTCCTGGGAAGAGGAACGCCGTGGGGAGCCGGGGTGCTGCGATTCAGGATCCTGCACCTGGGGGACACTTTGCTTCAGGAGTGTTTCTGAGCACTGCTGACAGCCCTCAGTGGGGGAAAGCAAAGAGCACAGCCCTGCAACCCACCCCAGGAGCCAACGGGCAGCAGGAGGCTGCAGGGGCCTTTGTGCACTTGGTGTTTTGTCATGGAAACCCTGCAGGTCTCCCAGGTCTGAGCTGGAGATGCTCCAGCTAATGAAACCTCTTCAGCTTTCCTCCTCCCAGTAGGGAGCCCAAGAGGGAGGCTCAGGAGGGGCTGATGGATGCGGGATGGACAGGAGAAGCTTTGCAGTAGGGTCCATCTGCCCTCTCCAGTTCAGAGAGCGCAGGGCTGGGTGAGGGATGTACACATCTCAAAGTGCTCTGCTGCAGAGCCTCCCACAGCCCCAAGCCCCAGATCTGGCTGACTATTTTGGTCCTGGGCCAGAGGTCTGAATGCTTCCGAGCATCACGTTTGTGTAGCATTTCTCCTACGCTCCCTCCCCTTTCAGTCCCCCCCAGCACAGTCCCAGAGAGATGATCCAGATGGAACTCCCATCCGTCCTCTGATTGAGATTTGCAATTAGGACTTGATGGCTATTATCCCGTGCCTGGATACTGATGGCAGTATCCAGGCAGCCCGGCGGCCGCAGAAGGAATGTAGGGGTTTAGGGAAGGAGGGATGGTGTGAACGCTTTTCAGCCGTGCCATACTGTACCAGCCTCGGTGACAGCATCCCACCTGCCAGGCCTTACTCCAGGGGCAGCATCAGTGCAAAAGGACAGAGCCAGGGGGGGCAGGCCAAGGGGTAGAGAGCTCCCACACAGCCACAGGCATACTGGACTCACGATGTCCTGAGATGCTCCAGCTTTGCCCTTCAAGACTGTGCTCCTTCACAGCACATCAGGCTTTGAAATGAGCACAGAATTTGGGAGATGGGGAACGGGGGACTGCGAGGTGCTGTGCCTCAAAGCATCACTGCCATGCTGAGTGCTGGAGGCACTGAGTAAGGCCGAGGTGGGGGCTGCAGCAGCCGGGCTCTGCCTAGGGATCGGTTTGGTTCCTGTTTGTGGTCCCAAGTGAATCATTCCCAGCAGCTGTCGCCGTGCCTGCTGTGCTCCTCATGTGCTTTCTATTAGCTGAGAAAACAAGCCGGGCTGCTCCCGGGCACGGGGGGGTGAGGGGGGACCTGGGAAAGACGCTGTGCTGCAGGCACTGCTGTCCCCAGGTCACTGCACAGAGCCCAGCCCCGCTCTGCCTGCTGCCCCACACACATCTCCTGCAGGCAGGATGACACCCCGCAGTGTGCGGGGAGGAGAGGGGCTACGGGTCTGCAAAGGGCTGAAAGAGCACAAAGAGAGCGGCTCAGGCTTCGCTCCCCTCCCGCTCGGGTCACTCCCCTGTGGGAAAAATGCTAGGGCTGTGCTTTCCACCTCGGCCAAAAATAATCAGCGAGCTGCAGGGGGCAGAGGGCCTGGGGAGGGAGGGGGATTTCTCTTCTCAGGCTGCAGCTCATAATGAGAAACGCATTCCTTCCCTCCCCACTGCCCCCCATCCTGCCGCCACCTCCTCCCCGAGCAGGCGGAGGGGCTGGCTCCAGGAGACACACATGCAAAGCCCAGGCCAGCACTGCCTTGCTTCACTTTCAGATAGAGAGTCTGCACACTAAAACAGGAGTTGGTGCTTTCATCCCACTGCTGCACCGTCCCCATCACACGTGGTGTGCTGCAAATGGAAAAGCTGCAGACAGAGGAAAGGGATGCTGTGCCACCAGCAAGGCAGGCACCCAGCCCCACAGACACGAAGCAAGAACTCAGCAGCACTAAAGCACTCGGGGGACTGAAATCCTGCTTCTCAAAGAACCGAGGCCCTGCAGGACTGAGGATGCTGCTCAGCTCTGGCTCATCACGAAGGCCGCTCCCTTCCCGTGTCATTAGCTGCGGGGCTGCAGGATGCCAGCAGCAGACCAGGGCTCTGCCGGGAGCCCGCGGTAATTGACATGCCTTGCAGGCAGCGGCCGAGCCGGGATCGAACCGCTGTCCCCGGGGAGCGGCAGCACAGCAAAGCCCTTCGTCAACAGCAGCAGAGTTTCTCCATTTCCTCGGTTTCAAACCGTGCCTCTGTTCTACCCGCTCTGCTGCGGCTTCTAGGGAAGCCCAGCTGCCTCAGCAGGTCCGGGCTCGTTAATGAGCAATTAGCTCCTAGCCTAATTGGGCAGCAGAATGGCTAATGAGCCCAGCCACGGTTGTCTGTGCCCTCATTATCCCGCGCTCAGCCAGTGGTAACACTGAACTTCTGTCCCACTTCCGTCACGCCACGATCAGAGCAGTGCCTGCAAGCTCAGACGTGCCAGCACTCCCTGCTCTTGGTGTCTTAGCTGCTTCCTGCAGCCGGCCTGCAGCAGCTCTGCTCCCCCACCCAGCAGGTCTGAGCCCCCCCTGGGTGTATTTCTATTCCCAACTATAGGCACATACAGACGTACAGAGCAGCCTGCAGGGAGGAGAGCCCTCAGCAGCTGCAGCAGAACCACGCGCTGCTCAGCCCTTGGGCAGCAGAACACATCTCTCCCAAGCAGTGGCACTGACCCCTCGTGCAAGTCAAGGTTCCCTCCCCCAGGGGCCGCCGGGTTTTGGATGATGTGAACCTCCCTGCCAAGCTGCGAAATATTTCAGCCTGCTGCAGCCATGAACTGCGCTCCTTCCAGGATTGATTATTCCATCTTCCTGCTGCTCTTGATAAGGCTTTCCAATGGCTGCTGACGGTTTTAAACACGGCCCCTTCTGCCTCCAGGGGACCTTCTCAGATTAGATTATTTCAACACATCACACCCACTTTTTTAGTCGCTTCGCTGCCTTCCTGTTAAGAGCCAAAATGAGTTTTTAACTGCTCTTTTGCCCTCGAAGGACTCGTGTGACCTTGTTTTGCCCCACCTAGTGGCTTTCCTTTCAGAGCTCCCTGGTGCACGCTTTGCATCACTCCACAGCCTGCAGCACAGGAAAACGTGAAGGCTGAGAGGGGCTGAGCTGTGGGCTCCCCACAGTGCTCCCTTTTCAGAAAGCCTCTGTGCAGCCCCGTGTGCCCCTCCTGGCTCCACGCCTCCTCCAGCTCATATTTTATGTATTGCATCCCAGCCCTCACAAGTCAGCTCCCTCCCTGGGGGCTGCTAATTAGAGAGGGTGTCTCTCCAGAGCTCACTGTGCATGTGGATGCACACAGACAGCGAGCATGCAGAATCCATACAGACTGCCCACAGACATCACTTGAATGGGTGCATTTTACCCCAAGAGTCCATCTACCAGCAAGCATCGCTACGTTTAACCCAGCAAACTCGGTCTCTGAACACAATTAACAGCAGCCACCTCTCATTTTGTGGAAGGTGAGGACAGCGTGGCCATCCCCACATACCACCACGGGAGAGGGAACTCTCCCCAGCACCAGGGATGGGATGCTGCCACTCCTCAGATCCCAGAGATCCTCAGAGAAAAGAGCCCTAAGGAGTAAGGTCACAAAAGATGAGCCAGGGTTGGAGAGACCACGGTGAGCAACCCCGAGACAGACGGGCTAACAGTGAGCACCGAGTTCTGCCTGAACCAGCAGGGCAACAAACAGGAGCAAAAAGGAAAGGCATTCCACTGCTTGGAGTCAGCACCACGACCCAGTGCACATTTTGCTGGCAGATTTGCAAACACAAGTGGCACCGTGCACTAATTCAGCACGCATGTATACAGACACGCTCGCCACGCCCACATCGCTAATTACGACCTTCATTAATTTACTTTAAATAATTCTTTCTGTCCGACTGCTGCGAGACACCCAGCTCCTCCTGGAAACAGCAGAGGGCTGCAGTCCTTTCCTGAGCATCTGCTGCCATCAGGTGGAGAACACTGCCCTGGCACCCACGGCTGGGAAACAGGAGCCAGGATTTCAGGTGTCAGCCTCTTTCTCTCTGTTTTACCCACAGGGAGAGCAGAACGTGGCTGGGATGCGTGGCAGAAGCAGACAGAACCTGCATGGAATTGGGAAACCATCGACCCTATGGGACAGATGCATCTGTGAGTGGGACAAAACAAAGGCTGCTGCTCCCACTGCCAGCTCCATACAGAGAGCTTATCACCCCAAAATGACCCCGAGAGCCCAAACTGCGCCCACCCCACAGCCTCACTCCATTTTCCCTTCTGTTTCTCATTCCCTCAGAGACCTCAGCTTACAAAACAAAGGTGGCCCTATTACCCCAGAACAACGCAGTGAGCATATAAAAGACCTTTTCTTGATGGGAATGAATTGATTGGGAGCATTACGTCGTAGCCACTTCTGACAGGCAGCCCGAGGCAGGGAACCAACATTTACATTTAGATGAAGGTGTTTCTGTCAGTGTTCCCAACAGCTCCTGCCCCCAGGTTTGTCTCCAAATGAGTGAACCAGGAGCAGTGCAGAAGGACAACAAAGGAAAACACCCCTGTGAGGTCTGATCAGCAGGATGAGAGCTGTTCCCTCGCTCGTTGGCAATGCACAGACTCAGTGCTGCTGCAAAGCACCATGTCCCAACCCCAGTGACCAACAGTCCATGGGGCTGGCACTGAGAGGCTCCTTCACACCCAGAATCTGCTGCACTCCAGTACTGTGTGATGCTTCAACGAGCCCAAGCAACAAATGCAACTATCACCAATACAATTATGCTTTACTGCTTTATCTATCAGGCAGGAACACACGTTGCCATCAGCAGGCTGCGTTCCAGCACAGCTGTTGTCACAGTTGGAAACTGAAGCATCGTATCAGGGAAGAAAAGAAATTACTTTCACCTGGGTCATCAATAGCACCTGCAATAAAACTCAGTGCAGCAGCTTGATGGATGGGGGAGGACAGAAGAAACCTCCCAGGTCCTACACATCCTTCTGCAGAGCCAAAAGAAAAGCGTACAGAAGGAGGCAGGGAACTGAAGAAGCTGAATTCTTTCAAAGCGAAGCAGCAGTAACTCCAAACTGTGAGCCTCATGTACTTTTACATTTCCCATCTCCTGGACAACAGATAGAGGAACGTTTGCAACAGCCAAGAGACCTCACGGGGTAGATACCATGACTCTGTGCACCGAGATCTGAGGCTAAAAGGACCCTTCCACATCGAGCACCTGGAGAACGCACCTATTTAAGGTCCTGACTGCTCAGTGATCCCCTCCACTCATTTCCTTCACCCAATCCCAACAAACTGCTGCTGCCACCCCTCAGTGGAAACCCCGAACTCGGGCGCAGCGCAGTGCTGCGGGGCACTGCGTGTTCCTTCCCTCCTCCGCTTCGTAAAACACCCTCACAGACATCCGTTGTATCTGCTACTTACAGGGAAGGCGTCGGGGTGTGGGGGAGAAGCCAAGAGACGGATGAACGACCGTGGTCAGACGGGAAGGCAGCAATCCCACCTGCCAGGAGCCAGCTCCCACCACGCTGTGGCTGCACATTCAGCTGCACTCCCACGAGCGCACGACTCCTAAGGCCCTGCACTCCGCCAGTCTGCACATTTCCATCCCAGCATCGCATTCGCGCTCCGTTCCAGCAAAACCAATGTCCTCAGTGACGCTGAGTCACGCGCGGCTCTCTCTCAGCGGCACGCTGCTGCCGTCCCGTTCCCGCCAGAACATTCCAGGTCCTTCAGGTGGCGCTCGTGGGCGCTGTTTCCCGCCCGCGCCGCGCGGTGGCGCTCGTGAGCGCACGGCGCATGCGCGCTCCCGGCTGCGCGGCCTCGCCCCGAGCAGCGCCCCCGCGCGGCGAGCAGCCGCTATTGCAGCCCCAAGCTTTGGAGACGCTGACCGTCCCGAGCTGCACACGCGGAACACACAAACACATCACCACCGCTGACGGAGGGCAGCGAGCCATGAGGAGTGCAAGCCAGTACAGAAATGTGTGCAACTGGAAAGCAAGTTTTAGGTTTCCAGGAGGCGATGAACAGAGCAGCTCCTCACATCGCTCCAGAATACAGCCCCGTGCTCTGAGGCCTTCCTGCCACTGAGTTACGCTCCTTAGAAAATAAGAGGCACCAAAAAAACTCAGCTGCTGGGGGGTATATACAGCGTACAGTGAACCCAACATGAAGGCCACCCATCCTCACGTGTTGTCAGGACCGGCTTTCCCTTCTGCATCTTCCAACAGCTTTGTTTCACCAGCAAAATTAAAGGCAGACGACAGCGAGCTGTCTTTTCTACTCTGCAGAACAGGAGCAGAATGGAGGGAACCGTTCTGATTTTGTGCTCTTTGCTGCCTGATGCAGTGAGAGCTTCTTCCACATGCTTCATTTTAACTCCCCGTGCTCAAACCGTGGCTACAGCGCATTGCCACAGCACACACAACGTCCCCGAGGTCACCACAACATCCTTCTCCATCCATCCTTTCCCATTATGCCTTCCCAACCTCCAGCACAAAACGCCTGCACTGCACCAGGCAGGCAGGCAGCACGTGCTGCTGTTCTCTGCGCTGTGTATTGAAGTGAAATAACCTCCAAGGAGGAAAAAGCAATGCTGAGAAAGAGACGAGACGAGGTTTGAAATGGAGAGGACGGCCGTCCCAAGCTGCCCTGGATGGAAACAGCCTCATCCTACAATCAACAGACACATTTCGCTTGCAGGCAGAACCTGGCTGCTGTAGTGTAGCTTGGTTTTATTTATGTCCACAAATATTTCAAAAAAATTACAAAATACTCAAATGGAGAGAACACAGAAGTCACGATTTCTGGGTTTCTACTCTGTTTACACTGTGTTATCCCATGGCAAACTACTCATATATACATTAAGCTTCAAGATATATATAAATGTAGCAGTCAGAATGTACACTCTGCTTTAACGGTGCAGTGAAACAAGCTCAACCATGACGACACAGAACAAGAGAGACTTTTCAAAAACACTAAAGCAAAATTTAAAACTAAACTTGTAGAACTGAGGAAAAAACAGAGAGAGATTTCTAAAGAAAACCAGAAGGTCTGGGTTGTTTTAACAGGGCATCCAACACCGAGATGGCTTCAAAAACCACTGCAAGTAAAGTTGTAGTTAATCACGGGTCTAAAATGGAAGAGTTTCAGTGCTTGTTTGATGAAGGATTGTGAACAAACAAAAAAACCCCTCAGAATATCAGTGTTTCAAGCTTAAAGCAAAAGGGAAAAGTATTACTCAGGAGAAATGAGTAATCCATTTGCTCACTGCAGAAGCAGTGGCTGAAGGGGTCCTACCATCCTGGGTGCCACACTGACCTCACCTCCTGGCCTCCGAACGCCAGGAACACTGGCTGCTGCTGCTAACATCTTCAGAGCTCGTGCACAGGGGATGGAACTGATTAAATGCTACTGCAGTTCCTTAGCATTGCGAAATCTGGAACAGAGGACAGAAAAGGTCAGCAGCTGAAATCACCCTCCTCTCTCTCTCCCCTATATTCCTGCTGTAAGCGAGCCTAGAACACCCTGATGCCAGGTCTGAATTTGTCAGCGGGTGTTACAGGCATGTTCACCTTTGGGCACTGATGCTGACGTTGGTTTGAGCCCTGCGTGGTGAATGAAGCACTGTGCATGCCTTCCTTCCATCCAAACGTATCATTAACCACAACTTTAGCAAACGTGGCTCAGTACAGTCCTATGACACAACCATCACATTTATAACAGTCTACAACGGCAGAGAGAGAGTGCTCATGAGCTGAGAGAGGAAATGGGGAAGCAGATGGCCAGCAGATCCAGATGTCCATTGGCTGCACCACCCTCTGCTCTGGCAAAAAATGTAAAAAATAAAACAGAACAACCAAAAAACCAAACATGTGGCCAAACAGTAAAAACAAGTAAAACCTTTCTGCTGAGGCAGTAAGCAGAGCTGTCTCCAAAATGATGCTCCCTGGCCTCCTGCATGCTCCTCTCCCCTTACTGCCCGCATGGGAACCAGCCAACAGGAGCTCTGCACAGACCTGTTGCGTTGGAGACAGTAAATATTACTGCCCACGTGTTAGATGAGTCCCAAAGCAGGAAGTTCCTGAGATACAGAACGTTTGTGGCAGTTAAAAAGTTCTCCCTTATAAAAACAGAATTAAAACAGTCCAAGAGAAATGCAGACTGGTCTCTGCAAAACAGCTTTAAGAGCACGAACTGAGTCGTCCAGTCCTCCTTCCTTAAAAATGCATCAAACACGAGAGGCCAGGGAGAGCAAACCTCCCAGAGAGTGAGCACTGTGGAATTCTGGCTGTACCAGCTCGAGCCATAGAGTGTTTTTAAAATAGTTTAGAACAGATTATGTCTCTGAACTCTCGGTTATCCCACAGGGGACAGCCTAAAACCAATGCAGTTCAGATTTAAGTTTCAAAAGGTAAAAGGAAAGGGGTGTATGATGGCCACGCTGCAGACGAAGCCCTGAGGGAGGTGTGAGAAGGGGCAGCGAGCTCCAAGGGACACCTGCACTGCTGAGAAACCCAACTGCACAGAAATCAGCTGCAGAACAGAGAGATGTGACACCAACAGAGGAAACAAAAACCAACAACGGAAACAGTCGTTTGCAACATTATCCCTGCATCTCCCTTTTAATGCTTATTGTTGCTAACAAGCCAAATTTCAAGCTTTTACCCATTTGAAATTATTGATACCCATCGTTCCCTTTAATTAAAGGGATAACTATATATATTTATTTATTTATTTTTATTAAAAAATCAACTCTGTATTCTGTCAATACTGGGTAGGAATTCACAACGTGTGATGTTACTGAAAATCAACATAAACGTTTCTGGAGTTTTGTTTTTCATTTTGTTTCTCCCCTCTACCCCAAAAAAGTTATTTACAGACTTAAAAAGCCATGCTGCAGAACTGAGCTCTCTTGAAAATTATGAATTTTTTCCTACAATGTATTAAAATAAAAGTAGATTTTTATTATTGTAGCACTTGGATTCAGAGCTTGTTAGGTCGCCTACTTGCAATCCTTGTTTTTTTTCTTGTTGTTTTTTTCCTTTATAAGAGCTACAGATGCACTGAGTGTCCCTTCACGCACAGTGACTCGTGTTGTGAACCCGATCCTAGCACCTACTCAAAAGAAACTAGTAAGAAAAAAAAAACCAAAAAACCAAGATTGCAGGAAGTTCTCTGAATATTCCACACAGTCCTGTATTCTCAATAGGCTTCTGAATACGTTGTCATGCAGGGAGACCCACACCAGTCTTGAGAAATCTTCTCTACAAATGAACGCTATGCTGATAAGTCTCTACTTGTTGGGTGGTTGTTTCTGTTTTAAATATATAAAGAAATCTTTATAAGATATTCTTTTCCTTTTGTAGCTCTTATTGTATGTAAAAATGTTCCACTCCTTCCCAAGGACTGGGGTTTCCATAGCCAGCATTACAAATAAATAATTTATTACAACTGTTTGTCGCCTTCTTTCTTCAGCCGACTGAAAGAGAAAGAAAACTCATTTTAACAAACGAAGGAGGTGTCATGACACTTCAGTGACAGCATGCCTTCCTGCCAACCTCACCTGGCTGCCCTGAAGGGAACAGAGGCTGCAGGAGGACTTCACAGCTCTCAGCATTAAATGAGAACCCCTGTAACAGCAGCGATAACAGCGGCTGCTGTGGGAGGAAGCGATGACCTTTCGCTACCGAAGCGCTCCTTACAAGTGAGCGAGATCACTCGTGCCAGCTCATCAAGCTTTAGCTTTATCTGCACTTGCAAGTGAAATGTCAGTCAGCTCCAGGCACAGTGGCTGCCCTGGTGGCACGAGGCCAGCGGGTGACTTTGGATAGCGGCAGCAAGTACAGCGACATCAGAGTGAAGCAGGGCAAGGCAGGTATTTAATATGCTGCCTCCTACACAGCCTGGCTGCCCGCAGACACGCAGAATGACCTTTGCTGGGTGCTGAAGGCTTCTTCTTCTTAGCTGACATATCATTCAGTGGCCATTGCCCGAGAGGAAATAAGGTGCTGTGAGACAAGGCAGGCTGAGAAGAGAACCACTCCACTACCAACAGCATTCCGGGGAGAAAGGGCTTGCACAATTCACTCAGTTGTTAATTTAGGATTAATATTACACATTCAATCTCCTCCTTTCAGCCATCTCTTTAAGATTCAGTGATGTATGCAACTCCTTATCACTCCTCGTTCATGAAGCTTTCGCCCACCTTCCTCCTGTCCTGCTCTCAAGCAAGACAAGGCGATGCAGAAGCAGCAATCCTAACAAGAATCACACTGGAAAGCCCAGATGGAGTACTCCTGCAAAGCATGACTCCATTCCCTCGAGCCTCGTGCCAACAGTGCAGGCCCAGCTTTCCATCTGCCCTCTCATCAATGCTCTAATTAGGTTTAAGGGCAGCCTCACCAGCCTTTCTAAGTGCACCACGACAGTATCTCAGCACACAGTAAGAAAGGCATTCATTCACAAGAAAAAAAAACAACAGGATGAAACGCAGGGCAAGACCAAGGAACCCTTTGAGTTTCCAAAAGCCCCTGAGGCACCTCTCACCTGTAATAATCTTCCTGACTTGGTAGATGACCACCATGCATGTGAGGATGCCCATGCAACCACTGCTGCTCCATTGCCAGTCTCTGCAGCTCTGCTGACTGGGCGTGCATGGCCTGCAGCTGGTGGGCTGCGGACATCGGAGGTGGAATGGCACCAGGCAGATCCCGAGGGTAAGGGGTACCTGCAACAGAGAGCTGTGTGTTTTTACACTCTTTCGCTACGAGGTCTGCAGAGAGCTGCCTCACAAAGCCTTTTTTTTAATTATTATTTTATCTCCCCTTAAAACCAAGCCAGCAAACAAAACAAACAACTTCAGCTGTTACTGAAGTTACAGCTCAACTCCACACCTCCCAGGAAACGCTGCCACCCAGAAGAAAAGATGACAGCTCAGATCAAAGGGCAGCAGCCTCCACCAAGGACCATCAAGTGCTCTCACCGAAGACGGGATGTCGGAGCATTTCATGCTCGTGAGGCGGCTGTCCTAGCAATGGGTTGGGGATGGTCCCAGGTGGGTAGGGAAAACGTGCCAAATGGGGTCCAGCTGCTAACGGATCCACCAGCGGGTGAACAGGTCCTGCTGAACCTTTAGAAGCAAAGAAAGAAAGCAATCAACTGCTTGGGGAAGCATCACTCACTGCGGGGAGATCAAAAGCCCCGCTGCCACTTGAGCTGGATCGGCATTTGGCCTAATTGGCGTGTAATTACCAGGAGCTTAGCTCCATCCAATTTGAAACCCACTTTTCTGTCTTGAAGTGTTTGAAGTGACATCTGCTTGCCAAACAGCCTTAATTGTTAAAGCAACAACTCGAGGTTTTCCATTTCCACGAGAACAAGAAATCCACCAAGTGACAAAGAAGAAAAGGAAAGAACAAAACCACCCAAGCTTTCCTTTTCCCAGGTTGACTTCAGTCATCCCCAAATGCACCCAGCAGAGCTCACCTGCTGCCCAGCCTGGCTCAGACCAGGGTAGGCAACTTGAGAAAGTGAAATCCCAGTGAAGTGAACTCCCCAGTTCAGAGTGCACTGGTATTTGGCCAACACATGATGCTGCCTGACTCTGAACAGAATAAACCTGCTCTTCATTCTCTGCTTCTCAGCCACCTGCTCCCCCCTCCACCTTCTGCTCAATGTTTCCAGAGTTAAGTAACATGAGAGCACCCAGACTTACCTGCACAGAGGCTGAACGACTCACCCGACAACCGAGTCCTTGCACAGACACCATCTATGACAGATTTCTTCTGCTACCAAGGGACCACCAAAAACCTGTCTGAAACTGAGCCAGCCCATAACCTGTGCAATCTCAACCCACGTCCACAGCTTTAGGAATGCTGATCCTCAGTGCTACCATCTCCTACCTGAATTGCTCTCCCCGCTTCATCTCACAAGACACTGCTGATTTCCTTGCTAAACATATTGGCTTCTGCAACAGCACTCAAATTCTTCCCCTACTCAAGAAGAAGGGAAGGAAGCTGTGTTCAGTGCATATGCTCGAAGGCAAAGTATGCTATATCTGCTTGCACAAACAGTACATTTGTACCCAGAAGCACCAGGAGCTGCACTGTAAGTACTTGGACCTCTCTCGTTTTCCTTTCTTGGCTGCTCCTGCACCTGGTGCCTTGCTGGCAATGCTCTCCCTGGTCTACTACCAGAAAAACTCTGCTCAGTGCCAGACTCAAGACATGCTCAGAGGAGCAACTGTGTAGCTTACTTTAGAAATGAACAAGGCACCCATTCATTTTGACACTACTAAATACCTTGGGAAAAACTTTTCCACGTGTAAGAGTACACTGTAACTAAAAAACCCACTAATTTTGATATTTCTAAGGAGAACTGTGACAGTGAGCTTCAGCTCAAATAAAGCCACGTGGTTGGCACGACAAATGGCTGAGAGATCAAGCCTCAACTCGCTGCTTTCTTAACAGCTCAAACCCTTTCACAGTGACAGCGCAGAGCCTAAATATCAGTGTACTGCTGCCAGCCTTGACCTCATTACTGCCCTGCATCCTTCTGTAAAAAAAGTGATGGTCTGCACGTCAGGCAAAGCCACGTTACATACAGGAGAACAAAGGACGTGTAACTGCAGGCCGCAGCGTGCCTGCTTCGGGCAGAGCTTCCAAGCAACCCGCCCGGCCCGGGCTCACCTTGATGGAGGGGATCCTGCTGATGGAGGTGCAAATGCGAATGTATGTGCGAGTGTTGGTGATGGTGGGGCGTGACGTTGAACATCTGGAGCCGCGCCAACGGGTCGTTTGTCAGCGACGCCATCCGCTCCGCGTGTATCCTCTCCGCTGCCAGTCTGTCAGGGTAGCTCATTTCAGGCCGTAACTGCGGGCCTGCCAGCGCCAGTCTCTCTCTTTCGAGAGGGTTCAAACCCGGGTGGAAGGATGCAAACGGGTGAGGTCCTGCTGTTGGGGGAATAGTCAGTGCGCCGTGCCTGGCAAAATGCTCCATGGGGTTAGTGGCCGGGTGCAGCGCATCGAGCTCCGGGGGCTTCACCTCGAAGCCGGGCTTCATCCTCTCTCTCAACTCCCTTTCCCGGATTTCTCGCTCCCGGATCTCCCGCTCTCGCAGCTCTCGTTCCCGGATGGTGGGGTCCACGTTGTAGAGGCCGGGCATGTGGTAGGCCAGGAGCGGGTCGGTGGGGTTCAGAGGGACGAAGAAGGGATGGTTGCGGTTTGTGGGTGACATGACGTGCGGGCGGGCGTACTCGCTCAGTGTCCGTAGGGCGGGTGTATCCGGGCCGATGTAAGGCGGCACGGCAGCGATGGTCGTCGGTGGGGGTTCAAACGAAGGTCTCATGTGTGCTGGCCCGCTGAGCTGCGACTCCCCGAGGCGGCCTTCGTGGGAGGAGCTGGATACCTTCTGCTGCACAAATGGGGGGAGAGATTTTTGAGCTCAACTCTTTTGGTTTACAAACACGGGCACGCATTTCCCTCCTTGTGCTGCTAGCACTGCTAATGCACTAACAACTTCCCTGTTCTATGGGCCCAAAGGTAAACGTTCCCTTCCAGCAGGCTACCAAACAAAGCAAAACAAAGCAAGGATCAACTGTATTGACTTCTTATAGTCAGACTGGAGTTTGAGTCATCCCATCAGAAAAAACAAAGCAGCTGTGTGTCTTTAATCAAGGTTCCTTCACATTTAAAGCCTTCGTATCCCTTTTTTAGCAGAGAGCAATTCTGTGCCTGCGCTGTAAAGGCAGTGGACGTTACACAAAGTAATTCATTGTCTCTGTACCTACAGAGTGCCCTTCACATCCAAACTTACACTGCAAGTAATGTAAACACATGGCCCAGTTCTTCCCAGCTGCACTGGCTTCCCACACACAACTATCGACTGGGAACAGAAACTCTCCACTTGCTTTTAGGAGAAGAAAGTGACAGGCAGGCTAGGAATGCTCAGAGCTGGTTGCTCTTCACCTAACACACAGCTCCCATATTCACTAATACCTGGCTGCATGTGTATTTAGGCACTTGTGGGGATGTGCACTTTGCAGTCACAATCCATGTCAACCCTCCTAAGCAGCTTTTAGCTACATATAAACCTACCGCAGCTCGTTCTGCTTCTCTTTCACGCTCACGTTCTCTCTCTCTTTCCTTCTCTTTTTCTTTCTCTCTCTCCCTCTCTTCTCTGGCTTTCTGCTCTGCTTCCCTTTTGGCCTTCTCAATGGCCTCTTCTCTCTTCTTGGCCAGTTTGGATCCTGCCAGAGGCATGAAGTACAAATCTGCTCTTGAGCATGAATTGTAGCCACGGTCCAGGTGCTTATAGAACCTGAGAGAAACAAAACAGAAAGAGGTCAGCTCTGGGAAGGTGAAAGTCTGAGGTTTAAGAGCTGTGTGTCAAGGGGGAACAGTTATCACTGTACACTTAGAAGAGCACTACCTGCTTCCCTGAAAGGAATGAAGGTTATTAACTGTGCCATATGACAGCACAGACAAGCCGAGCACAATACTCCTCTCACAAGTACAACCCCTAATACCCCGCCTGAAGAAGCTCCTTTACAGAGAGAAACAGCAAAACCCTGATTAAAACAAGGGCTGACGAGATGCACGTGTACAACACACTCACATCTCACGGAAGCTGATTTCTCACACACATTTAAAAGTCTTCTTCCACAGTGTGAGGAGCCAACGTTTCAGCTGACTTCAATAAAAACAGATCAGCCAACATAAGGACAGCGGTTAAGAGAGAAAGGAGAACTCTACCACACAACATCCTCACTTCAGCTCAGGAAGCCTCCCTGCAAAAACCACGCATGGGAGGCTGGAAGATTCACTTATCTCCCTTAGCTATCCTTGGGAAGGGTGGAAGGGAACACTGTCACTGCTGAATGCAGGGTCTGTACCTCAGCAGAGGGAAGTCCTTAACAAAATCTTGTCTTGACAGAAAGGAAAGCACTTCCATTGTGACAGCAAGCAGGGGAGATGCAAGCCTGGTCCTGTCAGAGAGAAATGCTGGGCCCAGCTCCGTACCTGGCAGACTGGCTGGCATGACTCGGTGTATCCACCACAGTCGGTTCTGGCGATGGACTCCGTGGTGGAGGAGGAGGGCTTTCTGGTTCCTCAGCCTCATCGGGGACCTCCTCTTTGATCTGGATAGGTGGCAGCGTGCAGGACGTCACCACCGGCACGCTCCCGCTAGAAGCTGCTGACGTGGAGATGGAGGTCTGAAGCGGGATGCCGGGCACGGCGGGCGGCGTGGAAGTGGAAGGGCACGAAGGAGAAGTGATGGATGGCGGAGCTCCCGGGACAAAGGGATGCTGAGAAAAGGGGGGCTGCGAGGATACCTGGTGGAGTCCGGACGGCGGGTGAGCGGCGGATGGAGGAAGGCTCTGACTCTGGGTCAGGACGGGAGGCTGAGCTTGCGAGGACTGCAGCGGCTGGCTCTGGGGCATCAGCTGCAGGGGAGGAGGGTGTGCGGATGGAGGGTGGTGAGTGGACAGGGAGCTCAGGGGTTTNGGCTGGCTCTGTGATGTGCTCAGAGGCTGCAGGGGCGGGTGGGGAGATGGCAGTCTCTGTGGGTGCAAAGCGGGGGCTTGCTGGATGTGGGAATGAGGAGGAGGAGGCGCGGGGGCCTGGGGCTGGCTGGGGGCCTGGGATGCCGGCGGTGAGACCTGCGGTGGAGCTGAGGAAGCACTCGAGGCTGCCGGCAGAGGTGCTGGCAGCTGGGCTGGGATGGGGGGCATGGGAGGAGGAGCCTGGCCGGAGCTGCTGGGTGCCTGCAGCACTTGGGGCTGCGCCTGCAGCACTTGCTGCTGAGCGGATGAATCGGAGTCGCTCTCATTGTCTTGAGGGCTGGGGATGCTGGGTGACGTGCTCCGGTTATCCTGGTCGATGTCCTTGGGGTCGCTGCTCCCTTCATCGTTGACGCTGCGGCTGTCAGAGCTCTCACCTTCGCCCTCACCCTCCGAGGGAGAGTTCGGCCTGCTGATCTCCTGCAGGAGAGGGGAGAGCAACCGGTGTGCGTGAGGAACTGCATGCAGCCTGCCACAGGGAGGCACCTGTGACATGTGCCAGCATGGCAGCAGCACCCCCTGAACCGCATGGGACAAAGCAGCACAGGTAGCACCATTACAGCACACGCAGTTCTGGGCCACCCAGAACCAGAGACACATGGGGAGAATCCAATGAAGGGCCCTGAGGCTGAGTGCAGGGCTGGAGCAGATGCAAGGAGAGCTAGGGCTGCCCAGCCTGGAGAAGAGAAGGCTCAGCCCACACCACTACATCACAACAACTCCAGTGCTGTTCCAACTTGTCAAAGAAAAGGGAAAGCCATATTTCAATTAAAAATAAAACAACTGAAGCGTGTGAGGAGAAATAAACTAAGTATGTTCCTATACTACTTAGTATAAAACAAACAAACAGACTCCTGAACTTCCCCTGTGTTGTTTCACTGCTCTCCAACAGACGGAACACATTATAACATGGGTTGCTTTCTAGCCACAGATTAGATTAAAATTTGGTGTGGCCTAAATTGGTTTTGTGTTCTGGCTTTGTCAGTGGATTTGCGCTCCCTCCCACACTCAAAACCGTTTCCAAAAATGAAAATATTCCTCTGTGGGACTCACTTGAGTTTTGGATTTTTTGGCACTGGACCTTTCAGGCTCCTCAGTGTCAGATGCCGCCTTCTCCCGCTGCCTCTTGGAATTTTTCAGAGGAGAAGATACCTCTTCTTTTATTTTCTGCNATGGAGGGGTGGGAAGCTGCGGGATCGGGGTGGTGGGGGGAGGCTTGATGTGAGGCATGGCCATGGGTGCTGGGGGCAGCGGCTGCTCCCGCGGAGGCTGTGCCTGCTGCAGCGGGGCTGCGGCCGGCAGGGCAGGCTGCGACACCTGCAGTGCGGAGTGGGAGTGAGATGGTGCTTGTGTCTGAAGGGGAACCTGAGACTGAGGTGACTGCGTGGGCAGAGAGAACGGCTGCGGGGGTACGGGATGAGGCAGCAGGGGCTGTGCCTGCAG
>VXAB01003884.1:340889-367854 GCA_013399175.1 Odontophorus gujanensis | reverse complement strand
GAGAGCAACCGGTGTGCGTGAGGAACTGCATGCAGCCTGCCACAGGGAGGCACCTGTGACATGTGCCAGCATGGCAGCAGCACCCCCTGAACCGCATGGGACAAAGCAGCACAGGTAGCACCATTACAGCACACGCAGTTCTGGGCCACCCAGAACCAGAGACACATGGGGAGAATCCAATGAAGGGCCCTGAGGCTGAGTGCAGGGCTGGAGCAGATGCAAGGAGAGCTAGGGCTGCCCAGCCTGGAGAAGAGAAGGCTCAGCCCAGACACCACTACATCACAACAACTCCAGTGCTGTTCCAACTTGTCAAAGAAAAGGGAAAGCCATATTTCAATTAAAAATAAAACAACTGAAGCGTGTGAGGAGAAATAAACTAAGTATGTTCCTATACTACTTAGTATAAAACAAACAAACAGACTCCTGAACTTCCCCTGTGTTGTTTCACTGCTCTCCAACAGACGGAACACATTATAACATGGGTTGCTTTCTAGCCACAGATTAGATTAAAATTTGGTGTGGCCTAAATTGGTTTTGTGTTCTGGCTTTGTCAGTGGATTTGCGCTCCCTCCCACACTCAAAACCGTTTCCAAAAATGAAAATATTCCTCTGTGGGACTCACTTGAGTTTTGGATTTTTTGGCACTGGACCTTTCAGGCTCCTCAGTGTCAGATGCCGCCTTCTCCCGCTGCCTCTTGGAATTTTTCAGAGGAGAAGATACCTCTTCTTTTATTTTCTGCCACAAATGAAGCAGAAGAGAGCAGCTACCAGTGATGTAAACACAGAAGTAAATTAAACACAAGCCAGTGCTATCGTGTTGAATGCAAATAAATGAGGCAGATTCCTATGGAGCAGGACAACTTATCAGAAGTTGAGATCTTCACATTTTAACACCAAGCCAAGTCAGCATTTACTCAACTCCTTATTTTTTCCTGTCTTACAGAAAAAGCATGGATGGAGCACTCCTGCTACGAGCCTGAAACAATACTTATTTTTAACTTGCTGCTTTTCAATTTACAGTGCTTAATGCAAGCTTCCCTCTTCGTCTGGCTTTGTCTCTTCAGTGCTCTCTTGGAAAAGCATTTAGTGAAACAGACTAAAGTGTCAGCTTGCTCTGAAAATCAAGCAAATTGCACACAGGAAAACAGTAACAGAAGTAGTCTCAATTACTACACATTCATATTCCTTTATAAATAAAGATTAAGTACTGCTTAAGAAACCAAAACTGTCTACTTGTCTCAGATATAGCATTTCTGATTGGTGTTACTTCCATGAGCCTAACGCTTGCATTTGTATCTGAAAATCACAAGAGCAGTAAGGTTATGTGGGGATAATGGCTTTTATCACATCCGTATGCATGGGAATAAAGCATCAGTGAGATGCACCAGTAAATGTTTTTCACATCTACACAAGGAGGAATTTCTATGTCTGACTCCCCAGCCCCACAGAATCTACATCTCATTCAGCCAACGGAAGGGGCCTCCTGTGTCCAACTCTAACACAAAAGGAGGACAGGGAGATTTTACCTTGGTGGATTTCTTCACCGAATCTGCTTTGCTGTCATTACTGGAGGTGCTGGCAGCACTAGGGGAGTTGCGGCCACTGGAACGGATGTCTTCATTAATGGGTGAGGCTCTACCATCAGGGCTGGCTGGCTGCTTTTTACGACCACTACGTAGTGTAGACATCTATTTGTGTAACAGACGTAAAAGTTTATCCGAGTCAGCATTTGTTCTACTTATTTTTCCCTGCCTTGCAAAAAGGGCATGGACAGAGCACTCCGGCTCAAAAGAAGAAACAAATGAGAACACTTTAATCTTTTTTTATTAATTTTTCCTTGAAAGTTCATCTCGTGAGGCAAAAACTTACTATGCCTACACCAAAACATTAAGGTGTGCTCTAAGTAGTGTCTGCTGGAAATGAGAACATGATGTTCCCTTAGCTGCCACTGTTCACGTGTAAAATGTTCTCCATAAAACACACACACGTGTCTTTAAGTGTGTGTACAAGCACAGGAGGTGAAGATCTACAGTTCCATTAAACAAAACAATATATGTATGTATATGTACGTATATCTATCTGTGGGCATGCAAACAATAAAGACCAACTGCTGAAAACACAGTTTCATGGTGCTGCTGCTACACCATAAGGAACCACAGTAGAGTGGGTTCCAGTCTTTAATGCTGTTTCCCTCCCAGTGCAGTACTTTTTTGGATGACAGGTCAACAGGTGGGACAGAGGAATCAAGTCTCATTTTCTACCACCTTCTCCCAGGCAACACCTCCCTTTTACAGAGCAAGCAGAAATGTGAAGGAACCAACAGTGTGAAGCCTACCGAGCCTCGACTCCGCCTTGTCCTCATGCTATGCTTTCCACTAAGTCCATCATCTTCCTCTTTGACAGGCTTAAACATAAAGGGTGGAGGGTCTACGGGCTTCTCTATGGGTGGCAGCTCCCCGTACTTCTTGAAGTGAATGCGACAATCAGTGCACAGTAAGATGTTCTCTCGGCCGCCGTGGTGCCAGTCCTTGGAGGCTTGGGGCAGAAAAAGCAACAGCTCAGAAACACAATCTGCTAGATATTTAGCATAGGTACACTGCATTATTACAGCAGGAAATCCACACTACTGAGGAAGTATCTGCTGTTCTACTTGCAGCTAAATTTGTGACATCTCCAAAAACTCTGCCCTGTTCTGAGCTTAACCCGTCCTCCAGTGCACAGCTTCTTCAATGGTCAATTTAAAAACTATCTGTTCACTTCAGCAACTTCAGCTTTGAAAATAACAAACAAAGAAGTCTCATCTGCACAACCTGGGAAGTGACAGGCAGCTATTACTCTCCAAAGCTGTGTTTTCTTAAAAGAGAAGTGAACCATGAACTTGTCATTTCCTTCCTCTGCCACAGGGCTCCCACCACTCCACGTGTGTGCTACACGTGCAGCCTTTGTGCTGGTGCCACACAAAGGAGTTTTGTATGTGACAGTCACTGTTCAGTGTTGACTTGTTGAGCACAAATGCATTACATCAAGAACTTGGTCTAGATTTGTAGATTTCACTGCATTAATGGTTACCTCTCAGGACCCTTACAGTCTCAGGAATAGTAATTTGCAACTGTAAGTCATTATCAACTCTGCTCTGAGTGCTGGATGTTTTAGCTGATTTAACCCCACATCTTCTGAACAGCTGTACACACACATGTACATGTAGTACATGCTTGGATGAGCCCATGCTCAGCAGTGAGCAGCAGAGGGAGGGAAGTGCAGCAATGAACTGGGCACGTACTGGTTGTGAAGCAGTGGCGGCAGGCGTAGCCCTTCAGCTCCTGTTCACTGTCCTCACTGTCAAAGTCATCTTCGCTGGCGGAGCTCAAGTCCACTGAATAAGTAAAGAACAATGGGAGAAGAGGGAAAGAGAAAAGAAAAAATCAGCAGGATTTTCAGTTTCTGGCTACCTGGCTGCAATAACCAACAATAATGATGGCTCTTGCTTAAATTCTCTGACCTCCAACAACTACCTTGCCTTGGCTGCCCATCAGATCAGATTCTGCAACCTAAACGAGGCCTGAGCTGGCGAATCCACAGATGAAAAAAAAACATTCCAGGACTGTACAAAGTAATACAATACAGAGAACTTTTGGTTTGGTAGATGATATTTTTCACATTAAGCTGTTGCTCAGCACTGTGCTAGTGAGGGAGGCAGTGTTCCCACAGCACAATTCATCAGAGAAAGGCACTTTGTGTCTAGAACCTGGTCAGATCTAACAAAGGATCCTATTAGCTCTCCAGCCCTTACTGCAAGGCTCCTTTGAGTTGCAACCTGTGGCAACATTACATCTTAAGAATGCCTCATTTCAAAAAAGCAGAGAATATGGCCCCAGCCTTTCCTCTGCTGCAAGCAACACATCACCTAACTATGATGCTGAGAGCTAAAAAGCATCACCTAAACCACAGAAAATCTGCAGACACCACAAACTTTACCCTTCCTCGTTCCCTAAAACAACTCTCGACCAAATCCCTCCTTGTTGAGAGCACTGGGTCTTTTCTAACCACTCACTATAAATTGACAACACAATGGATCTGTAAATTGTCACGAGCAGCAAACCCTGTTGAGGATATCACTCTGACATGCGGCGTCTTTTGTTTGCATCTTTAATTAGAAAAGAAGCCCTTGATGCAGGAACACTCATCTCCTAAAGGTTCTGGGAGGTTATTTTGTCACACATGCAGGTTATGGAGTGTTACAGTACTTGCCACAGGCACCTGTCATCAACTCACTGCCCTTCTGATCAACGTAGGGTCCTGCTGAACAACAGGAGCTGCCTCCACCACCACCACTTCTGCCTCAATTCTCACAGGTGTTTGAACCTCAACTGCACAGCTGACATCAGGCTACAATTTGGTTTCTTTGAGTAAGATCATTTTTATTCTCATCCCACAGTCAGGTCCAGATGGACGGACCCGTTCAGCCACGTGAACTCAGATGAGCTGAGTGTCCTGGACTGAGCTGTACAGCCAAGATCTGCACATCTTGTGCACACAGGAACAGCCATAAATCCCATCAGTTTCAGCACGGAGCAGCTAGCAGCCCTTGCTATCCCACTACTACTCTCCCCACAACTCTCTGTCCTTCCCTACTTACCACACTCTCTACTACCCCCACATTAATATGAATAAATGCCTACAGCTCTGCCTTCCACACAGTGGCTCTTCTTTAAGAGGCACACAAGATGAGCAGCATTTAGTCCTCGGGAAGACTTCAGACCCACAGGATGCCATCAGCCCTTGACAGAAGTGTTTCTAAATGCACATTACTAACCAGAGCCCTTTACAACACAGTGCATCTCACTGGTTCAGCCAATTATTCTTTCTTTAGACCTTTCTGCTTCAATCAAGGCCAAAGCACTTCTGTGCTAAATGAAGACACAGAGCACAGCCTGCAGCACTGGATTGTGATAAAGCAGACAGAATGGTCACCGTGTAAGGATGAAAGGATTTCTCTCCTTTCGCATTTTCTCATTCCCATTACTGTAATAAGCCTGGAGAAAGTGCGACGCGAGACCAAGAAAATTCAGTACCAAAGCCATGTTTCCATCCTAACACGATGCTTTTAAGAACTGCACGCAGCACTGCTGATCAAAGATGCCTACCACATTCCAGCATAATGGTACAGGAACAGCAGAGGGCAGCTGCCTGAACTCCATTTCCTTGCCATATTCACTCGGAGGTACAGCACCACTATGTTACTGTCGCTCCCTGCATCTGAACAAAGATAAATGCATTGCTTTTAGCTTCCACTTACAGAATTCGCTGGAGGGGGGTCTGGAGGGAGTGTTGACTGGAGTGGAAGCAGTTCGAGTTTTAATTCTCCGAAACACAGCCTGTCTTCGATGCCTACGGTGGGCTCGAGAACTTGCTGCTTCAGGGGTTTTCTTCCAATAGTAATAGAAGGTGATTAGCTCTCCCTGCAAACACAGAAGGAATATGTTAGGGGCAAGCAATTCTGACTTGTCAGCTTTTCTCCTCCCTGTTGCTCTATATACGTGCACACAGGATGCTTCGTGATGGAAGCATCTTCCGAGCATGGAGCGTGCTTCCTCCAATGGAAAAGATGCTGCTCCTTTCAAGTTGCGAGAGGAAACAGAGGAGCTCCAAGTAACCCCTTGGAAATTGACATCAGGACCGACCTGGGCTGCCCGCAGACAGGGCTGAAGTGCACTGTGAGAGCAGACCCCCACGGCACATTGCTCAAGCTGACGCTGATAAAGACACACCCTTAATCCAACCTCTCCCAAGGGCCTCAAACAAGCAATTACAGCCCTAACCAACATCTTACACTTGTAAGACAAAAGGAGGATGCTGTTCTAGCCGTTAACCGCTGACATTTGAGACACTTGAAATCCGTGCCTCATTCAAAAATAGAAACGCCAGGAAAAGAGCACAACCACGGCTCTGATTTCTGGCAGAGGCAGCAGAGATGTGTTTCTGGAGGAACACAAGGCCCTGTTGCTTCGGCAGTGCTGCTCCAGCTCCCCAGCAGCACGCTCCATGTCTGCCCAGCACTGCTTGCCAGCACCAGGAGGCACACGAGGCCGCGCAGAGAAGCGCGGGCAATGCTCTGCCGTGCACAAAGCCTCTCACAAACGGTACCTATAAATTCACTGAGAGCAAAGCTCAGGTGCCAGCACCAAGGGGCAAGTCGGTAAATCCTCCGTCTGGACGTCGGTGAACTGACGTGTCCTCTGACATATGGCAGTGGCAGGGTGGAATCCAATCTGTTTTCTTCCCATCATAAAACAGGAAACGGGAACCCATTGGAGCTCTGTTTACACACCAGGCTCCCAGGGGAAGTGTAACAGCTTACGTGTTGTTTCAGGAAAGCTTGTTTCAGGACAGAAGAAATGATGCGTACTTACAAAACCCACCATTTTCCTGATCACGGCCCTCTATTTTTTTCCCCACGAACCTCTCAAAACTGCCCTCACAACTGCGCAGATGAAGCTGCAAGCCAAGTTTATTCAGTGATTAACTGTGCCACCGCTATCAGCACCGCAGCCCGAGCCACAGAGTGACTCAACTTCCCGACAGGCGACAGCAGAAGGCACAGAGGGAGCACGGACAGCACACGTCACTGCTGCACGCACACGGGCACACGCGCTGTGCTGCAAACACTCCACGCCACAGCTTATCAGCTGCCCAGCTCCCCAGGTCTGTATTGTCTACCTAGGGGATTAAAGCAGCCTGCACGGATTAGAAGCAGCAGCGCTGGGGCTGTGCGGGTGGCAGCAGCTCAGCACAAAGGGAAATGTCGGGGAAGCCTCGGTCCCAGCGACGGGAGGAAAACAGCTCCCGGCTTCACTGCCAGAGAAGTCAAATGAACTTTAATCAAACATGCAGAGCGTGCGCTGCCGAACCCCGGCGCACATCAATTCAGGGAACAAAAGCTGCTGCAGAAATCAATAGCCTACTGAAACATTAACACAGGCGGGCATTGATCAAAAGGCCCGCTTACAAAAGGCAGCCTTGCAAATTAGCCCGTGTTTTTGCTTGCTAGCAAACAGAGAAGCACAAACATGAATAGCCTGTAACAATCATTTTGTTGTGGTGCCCTCAGCTCAGCATGCACCGTCCCACGAGCCACCAGCAGCTCTCCCTCCTCCTCCACCTCCTCCTCTCTCCTGCCAAGGCCGTGCCACTCCACCCTGCAGGGGCACAGAAAAAAGCCACGCTCTATCTCCCTTTCCAGGCTTTGTCTTTAAAGGGAAAGGAATGCTGCAGACCCACTGCAGGTGCCCAGCAGCCTCCATCCTCCCCAGCACCATGCTCCATCTATCAGCAATAAACCCCTCGGCCTTTCTCTTCCATCTCCCACCAGTTTCAGCCCCTGCTCGCCTCTCACAGCTCAGCCCACGCGTCCCAGCCACGTTGCACAAGGCCAGGGCAGCCCTTATGGCCTCCTCCCCACCTTGAGCAAACTGCAGGAGTGCAGCGTGCCCTGCTCTCTCACTTATCGCTGGCTTTCCAACACGCAGCACGCAGTACAGGCTGTGCCCTGTGTTTGTGTTTAGTCTTGCCTTGGGTACACACACAGGCTCAGCCCTGCTGCAGCACCGCGCCCACGGAGCCGCAGCACAAATGCACCAACTTACCTTCAAGCTTTAACAGAGTGAGCAAACACCATCATTGCCCTTTAATTTCCTCAGAGCCCAGCTCTGTCGGGAGAAAAAATATCAGGGGGGCGATGAGGCTGTAATTAAACAGAAGAGGTAAACAACACCTCCCCCAACCAGCCCTGCCACCAGCTGCAGCAGGGCAGAGGGGCTCAGGCTGTCCGGCTGTGCTCTTAATGAATTCACAACCTTCCCCAACGCACTGGGATGTCACTAAGTCACTTCAGCTATGGCTGCAGCTCTCCTGGACTGAACAGGCCCAGCGCTGGTCCCAGTTCTGCCCACCCGGGGACGTGGGCTGCACAAGCACAGTGCTGTGAGCAGGAGTTTGAGGCCCGGCCTGGGTGGCGATGTCAGCTGTGACAGATCGGTTTGCATATGTTCCAATTAAGCAGTAAGTCTCCTCAGCCTGTTCAGGAGCACTGATGAATGCCTGCATCGGAGTACTGCACAACCTAAAGCATTGCTGGAATGTTAAGAAAAGGTTTTGAAAACCAAGCAGTACCTTACTAATGCTACAAAGACCACGTTAAAAGTCACGCAGTGCTTTCTAACGAGTGCCAGGCAGGTCTCTGTGTATTTTGAGGGGCCCAGTATTTATCCAGCAGTTCCTCCAACCATTCATTATCTCCTGGACAGGAACACAGCCACTCTCCTGCTCCCTGCTCCCAACTCTACCTGCCCTCAACACATCTCCTTGTCCTGCAGACAGCAAGGTAAGTGCCCTGGTTTCATTCTGCACCTCCTGGCAAAACCATTTGGCAGAGTGAGAAGCAGAAGAGGTCGGTATGGGAGACACCCAGGCTAAGCCTCTGGGATTTCATGCCAAGTTATCAGTTCAGCCCCAATACAGGAGCGCTCACAGACTTCCCTGGGAACCCAGCTGAGGCTCCATCTGTAGTTTTTGGGTTTCATTTTGGTACAGAAAAACCTGCCACCCAATACAGCGTCATGCGTTCTCACTGCTTCTGCTAGATGAGACATCCTGCCCTGCTCAGTCCTCAGAGACACAGCAAGAGCTTCCACCTCCCCCAGATTACACCTTTATGGAAACTAACAACTGCAGGGATCCCCCTCAAGCCACAGAACAGCCCACTGGTGACAGCCAGGCACTAAAATTCCTCCAGCTACCACCACTCGGCTTACTGGGCAGGACTCACCCCTCCCAAGGGCTGTTCTCCCCTTCTGCCCTCACTATGAGCTGCTTTCCTCTCGGGCTGGTGTCCCTGCTTCATTCCTACTGCTTGACCCTATGGTTTCAGCATAACACAGAGGAATCCAAACGTTACTGTGCACGGCCTGAAAAAACATCATCAGCACCAGGGCTCAGTGCCACACTTAACTGACCACATCCACACAGCCAATCTGCTGAGTTTCTCTGCTGTCTGCAATTAAGCTTGCAGTATACTGTCAGGAAATAAGATAATGAGTGTGTCCCAGAAGGGACCCTCGCTAACTGTCCTGGGCAGCCGGCTCTTGCTCCTTGTTTCTAGGGCTGGAAGCTCTGGCTTGAGCAGCTCTGCACAACCAGAGCAGAGCACGGCACTGCTTTGTTCTGAGCCTCTGCCGCAGCTGGAAGCTGTTGACCCTCTCTCCAGCTGTATGTCATGCCAGAAGGAAAAGCAAGCTTTGTAATTACGGCTTCTTCCTCCAGAGACTCCTCTTTGTTAATCAGAGGCCCTGAAATCCCCAGGGGACTCGCAGGCTGTTGGCTGCATCTATGACTAATTATTAGATCCTCTCTAGATAGCGTCAGGCAGTTCCCCAGCACTGCCACCAGGTACGCCTGGCAGGGCTCACTCTGGAGCTGGATCAATTAAGAGGTTATCAAAGCAGTTCAGGAGTTAAGCACCTGCTCGCCTTATCCGCATCTGTTAAGGACTCCTTTTCTACTCGCTGCCCAAATTTCTGGGAAGCCTCGCTTGCCCCATCCCAGCAACACCTCTCCTCACGAGTGAAGGTGTCAGCAGTGACCCATGTGGGCACGCACGTGAGAGCAAGTGTGCACAAGCAAGCCATAAAGCTGTTAAAGCGACCGTGCTCCGTCCCGTAAACATCCTCATATTTATCTGTCCTTCATTACGTGCACAATCTTATTATCTCTGCACATCCTCAAAGCGACAGCAGCCAGGGTCACCCCATGAAATATACATCGGCAGCGTTCCGTTTAATGGCTGGAGAGGGAAGAGAAATGAAGGGTGGGAGGGGTGGAGGGCTGCGGCTGCTTTAAGGGGATCACCAGATCTGTGCATTTCCTGAGGTGATAACTGAATGACAGTGGCTGGAGGGGAATCCATTTTTGAGCTTAAGACCGTTCCGAAAAAATGTTTTTGTACTGCAGCACATAATGGCTGCCAGAAAACAAGAACGGTTCCCTCGACCACAGCGGCTCCTCAGCTTTATGGCTTTTGTGGGGGCTGAACCAACCCCAAACACCGGCAGGCATTGGTAATTCAAACCCAGAGCACACTGTGCTCTGCTGTGGCTCACGTGTCAGCTTCAACTCATTTAAATGAAAGATCAATTTGCAAACGGGCACACAGGCACAGAGTGGCATCTCGAGCTCAGGGTCTGCAGGAGGACGGTCTGGAAAACCCCTTCCAGCCACCGGGGTTCCCTCCAGCTCCTCTGCAGGCAGACGTGTGATCCCAATGGCTCTGTAGGTCCCCGGGTGTCCCGGCAATGCTTCACGCAGCTCCAGCCCCAATGCATCCCTGGGCAAGGCAACAGAAGCAACCGAAGTAAAAAGATGGAAACTCGGTAAGTTCCACCAGATTTTCCAATTTTAAGAGGGCAAGAAGAGCTGAAAGGTAAATAAGGAATTAGCTGTTTGTGTTCCGAATGCTGTATGCTGTAATTGCTTCAATGCAGGGATGAGAATCGAGGCCACTGAGTGCTGGGAACTGCCAGCTCTGCCACAGCCCCCGAGCGCCTGCACGCTGCCTGGCTCCCACCTCCGTGGAGCATGTTTCAGGTTTCCCAGGCACATCTGTGATGAATCACACCAGGCTCGGCTTGTCCAACGTGAGCGTTATCTGCACTGACATGCGGCTTCCGCCCTTTGCAGCTCACCGCCCATAGGGGAGCTGCTGAGTTTCGACATGTATTAAACAGCGCTCAGAAAATACCAAAAAATGACACAAGAGGCAACAAACTACACGGAATAATCCTCTCTGCTAATGAGGAAAGTGCAGATGAAATCGTGCAGACAGCTGAAGCCCTGGCCACTGCCGGTTCTGTGATGAAAAGTGCCAGAGCCCTGAGTCCACACTGCACACAGCTCCATCTAAACCGAAGCCTCTGCTGCAGCCCAGCAGCACCTGAACAAGACAACAGCCCTCACTTTGCACCTGGAAGCCCCAAAGGAACTATGCACCACCTCAGCCAGCTCCTGCTCCCCTGCTCAGCCCCACTTCAGGAACAAACTCCCCACAAACAAAAGCTCTCTGACCGCCAGCCCCGTCATTACGCCTTGATTTTAAACAGACTCCATCCTCTCGGATCTGATCCCCGAACAGCTGTTTTCCTTTTACTGCTCTCCAAGAACATTCCTCCAAACCAGGAGATTTTCTAGATGAAGTGCAGAGGGCGCGGGGTGCTCCAAGCTCTTCCTGTTTATGGGAGCGAGAGTGGAAAGACAGCTCTCGAGGCAGGACGTGAAACGCAACAAGGATGCACATAAGCAGCTTATCCCTGGGTTACTGCTGCTCCTTCTGTCTCAGATTCTTTCTGTCAAGAAGTCTGTAGCGAGTAAAACCCAACTAAAAGACCACGGTAAGAGTTACAGAGCATTATGAGAAAGACCAGCTCACTGCAGCTTACTGTAATGCCTACGCATGAGCTCAGAAGACACAGCTAATTCTCAGCAGCAGGGACCTGAGAGGCAGAAGCAGAACCTGAGGTTCCCACCAGTGGGGAAGCACACTGTCTGATGGCCCTTTTTCCCAGTTTGGGCACATTTCTGACCTAATGGTGACATAAAGCAACCGTGGTGCTAAAAAAGGCACCTCCACATATCTGGAGATGAAGAGCTGCCAATGCAGAGGGCAGCAGTCCCTGCTGGGGGTGTCCAACAGTTCCCACCACCCCATACCCTGCTCCAGCTTCCAGGCACTGCCCCATCCCTCATTACCAGCTCACAGAAGAGCCTCTGCATCAGTAAGAGCCTCACATTTCTCTGCTGTGCCCTGGAAACACAGGGATGCCCCAGTCAGGTATTCCACACTCACCAAGCACTGCAGTTCTTATCCCTGCTCACACAGTGGGGTGATGCTTACCAGGAGGCAGCGTGAGTGATCAGTTTAATTAGTGGCTTGTATTCACATGGCAATTGAGGTGTCAGAAACCAAAGGAGAAGCACTTACCATTGAGAACTTCAAAAGAACAACAACAAAGAGGTTATAACAATACTTGCCGGTCTCCTTCCAGAACAGGGAGCCTAGTGGAGTATGTTTATTCTTATGCAAGTCCCAGAAGGATGCTCTCCCTTTAGTTGATAAGCTGTAGCCACAACATTTCTAAAATTGTCGGGAGATGAATGTTTTCAAGTTTGCCATAGGGCAAGCTGAACTATTTGCAAAAAAAAGACAAACACAGAAACATCCTGAGCTTCCAACGTGCTATGTTCCATCCCTATTAGCCTCCAAACTTCCCCACTGCACTCTTCCCCTCACTTTTGCTTCTATGGAGTCATCCACCCTCCCCTGTGGCCCTCCTCCAGACTTGTGGGCTTGCACAGCAATGCCAGCTCGGCTCAGCCTGCATTCCTCACGAAGACACAGACCCAACGGGAGAGCTCTGTGCCATAAAAACCTCGTGCTGGGTGTTCAGCATGCTGCCATCCCTGCACGTGGCAATCTGAGACGGGGGCTGCCAGACACCCGCATGGGGGGGGGACACGTTCCACGTCTGCTTCCAGCTGCAGATTTCCCTTTGTGAAGCAGCATTTGTTAAGGCAGCACTTGGGCTCAGGGCCAAACGCACCAGGAGACCACATGTATTGCACCAGAGGACGTTTCCTGTAGGCAGGGAACACTCAAAGCTCCGGCAAAGGGTTCCCTGTGTGTGCTGCACATCCATCCTGCAGGACGAAGGCTGGCTCAGGGAGGCCATGCTGGCATCGTGCTGTGAACCACTGGTGGGTGCTGAATGGCTGAAGCCAACGAGATGCCCATCAGCCCATGCTGGCACCACTGCGCTCCTCAGGGGTGTCAGATCACAGCTTCTTCCATCTGAAAGCAGCAGCTGAAGAAAGCAGCATGGTGTGCTGGTCGGAGCTGCAAGGAATGAGGGCTGTGCTGCTGCAGCACAGAGCTGTGCTGGGGAGGTTCAGTACAGCCCCACAAAGGCTTTTACACCAGGAGAAATAACAACAAACCAACAGGAAGAGTCGGTGCCTGGAGGCTTGGTGACGTGGAAAAGCACCAGCTTAGGGATCAGCAAGGCTGTGTGGCACGTGCACCACAGGACAGAAGTGATGCCACGCGGGCTGGCCCAGCAGGCATGAAGGAGGAGCACGAGATCTTTGGTGGCTGACATCCCTCCAGTCTCTCTGAATGTGCAGTCTCTGTGTTTTCCATATGAAATATTCAATAACCTAAGAATGCTCTCAGCTTTACGTGCAGTTCTCCCTTAATTAGGAGCAAATCACAGCAGTGACAGCCATCTCAGCCCCTAAATGCATCTGCTGCTTCAAACAATTCATCACCTCAAGTTATTCAACAGCAACGCTATTACCCTGCCACAGCATCTCTGTTCAGCTTAACTCTTCCCTACCTGCTCGTCCAGTTTTGGGCTGGCAGCACCCGGTTCTCCCAACTGCAATCCCCAATCTTGCAGGCTCGGGAGAGCACAAAGAAGCAGAAAACCAAGGACTGGAGCTCCACGCAGATGGTACGAACGGAAAACGATGCATTAGGCAAACGGAATCACTTAGCAGCGGTCTCGCAGCGGCGTCATTAGCATCTCTCCCAAACATTCCATGAATCTTTCATGCACAAACAGGCAGCAGAGGCCCAAGGAACACCTGGCATTTCACTCAGGCATGTAAGAATTTCTGCATCGGTTATTTTAACACCACATGGAAGTATCGGCGACGGCTCCGGGTCTGAGCACACCAAGCTGAGTGCCACAGCTCAGCTCTGCAGCAGGACGGGCTCCAGGAGCCCACTGCTTACCCTCTGGCATGCAAGACACACAAACACCACGAGAAGAACAGCGAGCACTTCTCGTGGACGTGGGGAAGCAGTGGTCACACTGAGATGTTTCGGGTTCCCCCACCCCAGGGCGATGGAGGAGAGAACACAGCAAAGCTGCAGGCTCGGAGAGATGGGCAACCATCACCTAATGCTAAATGAGAGGAGCATTAAGGCAGAACAAAAATGAGATGCCCGTGTTTCTAACAGCTCGGCCATCTTGTTGGGGGAATAATAAACTCTGGAGCGATGTTTGCTATTAAAGTTTCAGCCATTGGCAGAGCAGCTCTCTGGCTGAAAGAACAGTTATTTACTGCATGGATATAAAGACTTCTAAGGACATTTGAATTACTGAGTAGTTTACACGTGGGGAGAGGTGAAAGTGCTTCGAGATGCAGCGTGGGTCACTCATCTGATCCCTTACAGCACTGCCTGTAGAGCCTGGAAATGACAAACCAAACACACAACAGCAAAACCCAGCAGAGCCCCAGTGTACACAGATCCATCCCTTACAGTCACCCCTAGCAGATGATTACTTTGGATGCAGTAACACCCACAAGGAGAGCTCGACAAGGCATCAATTCCCACAGCACACTTAGATTCAAACTTCCAAAAGGACCCAACGCTGTACCACACACAACTCCAAACTCAAAAGGTGATTTCTTATACTGGTTGTGCATATTCACTTCAGGTTTTGTGTCTAAAACTCACTGCAGGCCTTTTTTGCACTTCTCAGAAGAAAGCTGCAGCTAACCCAGCAGCACTGCCTGCTCCCTGCACAAAGCACTTGGGACACAGAGAGCAGCAAGACAGGTTTTCCATTACTCATGTTTCCCCCCACTCATCCACGCTCCTGGCAAAGCAGGCTCATAACTGAATCCATTCTCACTGTCACACAGACAAACAAAGCCTTTCTCTGCAGTTTGCTTACTCATCAGGCTTACAAAAATTTGCAGTGTCCCGAACCCAGCACCCAGCAGAGCCCCAGCAGGCGCCCGCCCCACGTTCTGCCCCTGCACACCTGCAGAAGTGCTCCCAAGCAAACCAAGGACAAAAAGCACATCCTTACAAAAGAGCTCTTTAACCCGTTGAAGGATTTAAGTGATAGGTGCCCACTGGTTCTGCTCAGCACAGATGCAGGTGCCTGCAGCCCGGGTTCTCAGTGCTGCAGCAGGAGTGCATCTCTGCTGATGGATCCGGTGCTGCCAGGAAGCCTGCAGCCCCCGAGCAGGCAACGTCAACATCAATTACAGTGACAAGGGGAAATAATGCAGAGGCAAGCAAGCTCTGGCAGCATCTAACTTACTTTCCCACTGCCCTTCGAGATCTCTTCTAATGAACAGAATGGAAAGCACAGCCAGCAGCAGCCATCCATGAGCAGGGAAAGCTGTGTCGTCCCCTGCACTGTTCAATCTGCAAAGACTTCAAGTGCAGACGTTATCCCCATTAAAGGAACGACTTCTTCCTAAGAGCCTTCCTTTGGCCAAGGGATTGTCACTGCTTCAGGAAAGCTGTGAATGCTGGAGGGCTGCTGAGCAGAGCGTTTGGGAGGTAAGCTACACAATGGACTTTCAGCATCAGAGAAAAGATGGTGCATTCCCAGGGAGAGAACAAAGCAAAAACACCCAAAACTCAGTAGCCCAGAGAACTTATTCCTCAGATAAGAAGACCCAGGCACTCTCTTTTCTTCCTCCACTTCAACGTGACCTTTAGAAGGACGGGTCTTAAGAGCAGTGTGCCAGGACAGCTGTTTATCTGCAGCCTGCAAGGCTCAATTCCCATCCCCAGTGTGGGATGGCACCTAGAGAAATCACACACAACCCAAAGCCCGAGTTTAAGAATATCCCATATCTTCTGTACAGAAGTTCATTTGAAAAGGTTAAAGCTATGCTTCAGTAGCTCGAAAGAAAAATTAACGCTGGTTTGGCAAAGACAGACATACATAAAACTCAGAGCTCGGCGGCAGCTTGCATAGATTTGTTGTGTACCATTTAAGTGCTGGGGCAATGAGAACCAGTACAGCACAATTCCTAAATGTCAGCAGGGTGGGTTTTTTTTTGGAAGAGCGATGACTCGAAATTGTGTAAACACAGCCTGAGTGCTATGGAAGTAAATGGAGGAGGAGGGAAAACGCTAAGGCAATTTTCACTTAAAAACAATCCCATTCATTTGTCTTCGGCAGCACTATTAAGATGCTCTAAGGAGAACCATTCCCAAGACAGGCACGTGGGGTCACCCCTCACGACCAGCACCAGCAGCCTCGAGTCTCCTCCTGCCTCTTCACAACACACACACACCTATCCAACACAGCTTGCCAAAAGCAAATCCCGTGACAGTTCTGTGATTTACTTCTGGCATGTTTTGTTTCAATGCTTTGATTCCGAACACATCTCAGACAGCTGCAGGTTCAAACTCTCCGTTCAAATCCAACCAAGACTTCAGGCTCCTCCTTCTCATCCCGTAGCTGAAACCCGTTTGCAGCATTTCTGAAAGGGTACAAGTGCCAGACAGATACAGGTGCTTCTGAAACAAAAACACTGCTCACCTTACAAGAATATAAATAATGGAGCGATAGGGAGGAGACCTATGTGCCCACAGTGAGCAGACAAATTCTTTTTAGAAGCTCTCATGCTCACAACAAAAGAATGTTCTAAAGCCAGGCAACAAAAATCCATCACATCAAATGGCACAGAATAAGAACACGAGCTGGAATTGTTAAATCAATACAACTTCAACACAGCACCGAAGGTGGAAAGCCTTTGTCCGTGTCACTTCATCCTAACAAGGCGAAAAGTCCAGATATGCAACCCACTGAGATATTGAGGATGAATGCATTTTTCCATATCCTCTTTAAGCATCCAGAGTGTGCAAGGTTGATGGCACGTTTTTAATCACTTCTGAATCTGCAAGTTTATTAAATCCCCTGGAACAAAACTGAGGTCAAGATCAAAAAGCCACTTATCTCTGCAAATTACCTTCTTCCATTATCTAAGCCATTACACGTCGCAAATACATTGCTCTAACGCAATGAAAGGAAACCTAAGCAGAAAGCACAGTCCTTGTTGACATCCAAGATGCAGTGCACACTGAAACACAAGTGGACATGAAGGCCACAAAGCTTACTGTACCAGGCAGCCAATGCTCAACCTGATGGGGTCATGGTGTTTTTATGGAGTGCTCTCTCCTCCACAGGTAACAAATAAAAGCACATCTGGGGCTCTCATAAGTAATATGCAAGCACTGACAATGGCAGAATCTCTCCTTTCCCCATCTTGGGCTGCTAAATTGAAATGATGGAGCATCACTTCCAGGTGGGTATCAAAACTATTAGTAGGCAAAACCTGTAACAAGAGAAGCTGATGTTAAGGTACAGAGAACAGCTAGGAGACTTAAAGCAAGGAAAAGGAATGGATGGGAAGCAACAGTGGTAAGGGTACAAGAAGAATAAAATAATTAGGGTTGTTTTTACGGCTCAATGGATTTTTTTTTTTTCAGTTGGCAAGCTTTACTTCTCCAGCTCTCTCCTACAGCAGCTCAGGTTATCAAAGACTCACGCTTTGAGCCATAACAAAAGCCAAAAAGCCACAATTAAGCTTACCAGAAACAAAGCAATTCAGACAAAGTAAGGAAAGGCAACACCGATGTGCTCCCTGTGCCACACCTTCCTCGCTGGCCAAAAGCCAGGAGTTTTCATTACTGAATTTTCCCCCAACCCCCCCCAGAATTTCACAACAGCACTCCCAGGACCTGGCCAGGATGCCCAGCTCCTCTCCGAGCTGAGTTTGTGTGAGGTCAGCTTTTCATGAGGTCAAAAACGCAGCATGTGGAAAGTGTTAAGGCTTTTATGTTGTAGAGGAGGTTCTTATAACTACTACCGTCCAGTTCAGAAATCTTGGAGCTTCACAGATCATTTGAGGTTTCTGAACCACAGAGAGAAGGGCAGAGTTAGCAAAATCCATCAAGAGCTCCTGTGAGATGCACTAGTGCTTACCCACCATGGGGCACAGGGCACAAGACCAACTGCACAAGGAAGGAGCTGGTTTACAACCCGGGATGCACTCTCCTTCAGGATTAGGGTCTAGAGGCACTGCACAAAACTACACTCCATCCCAACCTCCTATGATTTTAAAAAACGTGGGATTTCAAAAGCCAGGAGGTTTTGTGGGGAGCCTGGTTTGGTTAGCTGATGTTCAACCAGCAGCTCAGCTCCACTGCACACTGCCACTCTCAGCCATGTGCTGCTGAGCTGAGAGCAGTGTGTGCATACCCCAAAGAGTCATCGTTTGCATCTCTACACCCTGACAAGTTGAGTTCTATCACACTCCTAAGTATTTTCCTTTCAGGACTGTGAAGTAGGAATGGAAATATGCTGTGCTTCAGCTTGTCATGTTAGATGTTGACGTTCCAGGCTTACAGGGCTCAGTATCACTACAGACTGCCTCCAATTCCCCTATCCCACAGCCCCTTTCAACAAAAGCCACTATTCTTAACTCCTCGTGCTCAGTTTGTTCCACGATCTGCATAAATCCAAGGAGCAATCCCTGGCAAGGAGAAATAAGAAGAAAAAAAGAGCAATCAAGCACTGCTTCTTTTTTACAGCTGGTTTGAAACAAAACCAGCAAAATGAGTGCATTTGTCTGTAAGCAGTTCCTACTGCCAAGCTCTCACAGTGCAGCTACAGCAGCTTACTATGGGAGATTGAGGCCTGAATACTTGGGGGCTGACTTTATGCCAAGAGAATGGTGCAGACACACACAGTTCTTATGGTGCCATCAGGGCAGGAAGTGACCATTGAGGCCCATGACCTCTGTATATGAAGGCAGCTCGTTTTGTGCCCAGTGTGGCAGGCAGACATGTTAAAAGCACAGCTCACTCCCTGTCAAACCTATCTGATCAATAGGTTTTTCCCACGGCACCACCGTTTTCCCCAAAGGAAAGTGCTCTCTGGAGCCATGCAATCTGGACAATGGCAATCTGGATGTCCAGGATAAATCCCAAGCTGGTGTCATCCCCTGTTACATTACTGAGGTTTTCAACACACCAGACCTGGGGAACGACCACAAAACTTAACATTTCCCAACCCAACTGCCTGGCTAAACATCTCCCTCTATTTCTAGAAACCCATTCCAAAATTTCCTGTTTGCTCCATACAGGATTTTTTTATCAGTTAGCATTCCCCCTGCACAGATAAAAGGCCAAAACAGCAGCAGGCACTACCACCAGAAGCATCAACACACTGCTCTTCCAACTTGAGGCCTTTATTGTGCTGTCTCCTTTGCATCTTTTTCCCCCAGAAAGGACAATACCATCTCAGAATGCCATAATAATGCATTAAAGATAGCCTAACTTGCCATAGAACAGAGCCATCAAGCCAGGTATGTCTCCCATAGATTAAATCTTACAGGATGGGATTTGTGCAACACCACTTTTAAGTCAATGCACTCCATATAAAGGGCACTGAGACTTCTCCTCCTGCTTAGGCACAACGTTCTGTTTCTCTGAGCAGGTCACTGGGTTGGCTTCTGCCCCAGCTCCATTCCCACCGCGCAGCACATCCAGTAGGGGCTGTAGATCACGACATCCCAGTTTGAGGTGTTGAGCTAGCACCACGGACAGGATATTTCTAGAATCTTGCACTATTAAGCTAGCTCAAGAAGAAGGCACCAGGCAAGAGGAGACAGACATTCTTCCCCTAGTTACCCAAGTTTTATGACTCCAACACAGCCTGAGGACAGGATGTTCCACAAACATCACTGTTGCTTCATACGACTTTTCTATTTTTGCCTTCTGAAAGACATCTTTAAGTTTTAGTTCCTTCAGTCACTAACTGGATGGGAAACAAACAAGAGATTGTTCGGTGTGCAGCGCTCATGGAAAGGAGCCCTGCCAAGGTGAACGACTCAGCCATGAAAACTGAGGGCACGGACTCTCAAACCGACACCTATATTTCATAGCTGAGAGTCACAGGACCTCAGGAGTAGTATCTGAGGGTCTGACACAATCTGACAGCAGCCACACAACAATGACCTAATGCCTTTTCACACAGGGAAAGCTAAATGCAGAATTAAAAGTATGTAACTGTTGATGAACAAAAACACTTTGACCAGACTCTCGTGCCCTTCATCACAGGTACATAAAGGAGAATTTACAATAGGAAAATAAACAGAACTATAAAAATGCCTTGTGATGGTGAATTACGAACAGAGGGTACAGAAAAGGCGGTGCAACCATTAGGAAGAGGCAGAGCAGCATTGTTCTCTCTCTGCTGTTGAGAGAAAAACTGAGACAATACTGCATCAATTTCCCAAATCATCTTGGCTCCGGTCTTCCAACACGTACTTTTCCCTACAAAACAGGAGTTGTCCTTTTTGGCCCTCTGACAGAACACGATGCAATCGCCTAATGGCCTTCCTTTGCTTGTGACAATCCTTCTCCTCCACCTCCCTCTGAACCTTCAGAGAAAAATAAACAATGGGTTTCAATCTTGTAAAGTAGGAGACAAAAACACTGCGCAAACAGAGCTGATTTATTATCCGTGCTGAATGCAACCCGAGAGCCCTGCTGGCACAGCGAGCACACCTCCTGCTCCTGTGCTCCTCACCGACACGGGGCCCTCCCAGCAAGGAACAGCATGGGCTGAAGGAGACAAGAATATTTACCTCCTACATCGTGTCCAAAGAAGAAATGGGAGGAACAAGGGAGAACCTGCATCAGCTTTCCAGATGGAGACAGCACGGTGTGCACTGGAGGGAAACCACAGCGCTTATGTCTCTTTAAGACCTCTCAAAGCCTTCTGGTTTATTATCCAATAAAAGGGTGACATTTGCAATAGGTTTAACACTTCAAACTCGGGAAAACAAGCCAAGTTGCACTGAACACACAGACTGAACCCCCCTTACAGGCGAGCTGCTTTTAGCTCCGTACCACTCAAATCCATGAACACCTCTGTGTTCTCAGCTCCTCGTCAAGCCAGCCAGCTCAGTGCTGTGTGCAGCGCTCGGGCTCGCTTGTTCAGCTCCTGGTGAGCAGTGTGAGCTGGGCTGCGTGCGCTCCTCCTCGTGCTGCATTACCTTAGAGCCAAACAGACTCATTTCGGGTCCCCCTCAATCAGCTTGGCTGAAAAAATAACGACCAAAAATGGAAACCCGTTCCCTACGGAAGCGTTAGTTATGCAAACGAGCTGGTGGTTTTATTGCACAGGAAGAGCGAGTAGCTGAGGCCTGGGGCTGTGCTGGGGACCGAGGTCCAGCAGGACATCGGCTGTCCTCTTTAACATGTGAAGCCCAGGCCCTGCTGTAACAAGAACAAAACCCTCTATCTGCAGCGTGCCTGCGATGGAAGCACCAGCAGCAGTGAGCAGAGCCGGAATGAAAAGGAGCGGTGGCTGTTTATGTTGGCACTCACTTCAAACTCTAATGGAAAATTTCAGCTCTGCCCGCACTGAGGCTAGAGCAAGTTATTAAGGAAAAAGGTTCAGCTTTCAAGCAGAAAAGGCTTACGCAGCTCGTCCCTTTCTGAACGCTTCTGTAGCAAAGACAAGTCAGGAAATAATAGGCCTGGACCACGCAGTGTATTAATATCCCATCGTTTGGGGATATGCCATCAAACAGAAAATATTTCCTCTGGGAGAGGAGAACGGGGGTAACGCTACAGATCCTACTAAACTCAGCTACTGCTAACTTATACCATCAAGTGTAAACACTAAAAAGTCAGTGCAGGGCTAACTGATCACTTCATACTCGGGGATTTCACCTAATTACCCCTCTATCAAAGGAGAATGGCCATCTGAACAACTGCACTGAGGGATGATCTCTGCCATACATTTGCCCCCCAGCACTTTGCAGGGGCACTGCAGCAGCAGTGGTGCCAGGAGCACACGCACCCCGCCGGCCCCACACACTTGCACTGCACTGAAGAGCCACTCAGGAAGCCAATATTGTGGATTATGTAACACAAGATTAAGCATTAATGAGGCAAGAATAAAACTGTTTATCTAAACCTCAATCTAAAATTAAACAGAAGTTTATGCTGAAAGCCCGCAGCGCGCTCGCGTTGTCTCCTGATGCTAACAGTGGACGGCTTATTTAGTGTCAGAAATAAATCCCAACAGCATTTAATTAGGACAGAGGGATTTTACTACTGTAACAGAGAATACCCTTCCTAAAGAAAAACTGACGTGTATTTCTTCCTTCTGTACAAATCAGAGCACATTGCAGGTACTTTGATCTAAGCAAAGCAGTCCATAGCCATTACTTTCCCTGATGCTGAATCAAGGCTAAATGCTGAACACCCACCCTATCTGCCACTGCCTCCTGCTAAGGACACAACCAAACCTCACACACCACGAAGATGTCAACGTGCCCTACCCAAGTCAGTGTGCCCACACAAAGCTTCCTGTTCTCCTCTCACACTTGTCACCCACAGCTTCAGCCTGCCCACAAGAGACCAGCAGACAACGAGACCACGCACAGCCCTGTACCATAAATCCTCACCAATGAGTGCAGGAGGAGCCACTGGAGAACATCAAGGCATTCAAAGAAATGCCATCCCTGCTTTTAAAAATAGGCCAAGAGGTTAGAAGCACTTGGGCCCATTCCCATGAAAGGTCTGGTGTTTCCACAGCCCTCCTCAACTGCAGCAAATGTGACGGCCACCTACTGACATGTTAATAGCCTTAAAGGTACGTACAGCTGCTTGAAGGGACACATGCATGTGCCCCTCTCCATTTCTAGAAGCTAAGGAGTTCAGAGCTCTGCTGGTCAGAGATACCACATCTACTCCAAACGAGACCACAGAACTCTGGCTAGAGAACAATCAGCCCATTTCTTCTGGGACCACGGCCTCCAACAGCTCAACCTGTGACACCAACCTTAGCAGGAGCCTGCACATCTGCACTGGGGGATAGGCCCAGGCCAGGAGCAGGAGCCAGCCCCGATGGCGAGCAAGCCAACAGCATGACTCAGTTTCCTCCTCCCACTACACCCAGGCTCCTGCCTACCTCGCACACATCACTGGCATGGAGTTAAGCTATTTACAAGGACACAAAATGCCAAGCCCCAGTCTCGGAGGCATGTAAGTCCACTTGTCAAAGGCCTATCGGCGCCGGTCCTTCAGAAATGCTCAGATTCAAGCAGCTCACTGTAATCACCTGAAGAATTCAGAGTGGAGAACTGTTAACACTTTGAGAATCCTGTATCACCAAGCTTTAGCACATGAGCCCAAAACAGGAAGAAAAAGCATACACCAAGCCAAATGAGATCATTACAAAACCTTGCTGCTAGCTGTTCAGCTCACATCTCACAACATAGGAATCCAGATGGATGCTATTAACAAAGACCGGTCCTGTCACAACGACGTCTCCAAAAGTTCCTGGCATACCACATGGAAGAGTCAGGAGTGCTGCTAAGGGAGCAGGCTACTTCCCCAACAGTGCCATTCAACTACAGCTGGAGCCACCAGCAGAGAAAACCACCTGGGAGCACAGGGAAGGACAGAGACACAGTCAGAGCTCATTGAAAACCCAAGAAGTTTCAGCCACTGTGCCCGAGCACCTTTTCTCCACTACATCCCCACTTAACACTGATGCAGCCTCAAAGCCATTGGCCTTCCTTAATCAACTTCAGCACTCCTGTTTCAGCAGGGGGCACGCTCAGATAAGAGCTGCTTTAGTTCCTGAGTCTCTTGCTCATAAAAGCTTGAACAGAAAGAATGCTACAGCTGTTTACCCCCATGCCCACTGGGAACCTCCCTTTCACATAACTGCTTTGAAATAAACTGGGCTAGCACAGACCTCGACAAAAACACTGCTTTGATATGCGGTCAGTCATTTTTCTCATGAAGATCCTTCCTTGCTGGTGATTCCCTCAAGTGTGTTAAATTGGTGAAAACACACAGGAGAAACATAGGGTCCTGCACACGGTGACTGCAGAGAGAATAAGAGCACATGAGGAACTCACAGAGGATATCCCTCCCAGTTTGTGAGGCCTAATTCTCACTGCTCACCACGGCCGCTGTGCACCCCCTGGTATCACAAAGAAACACTGCCATGTTAATCTCCATATTGGGACTTACTTCACAGCAACACCAACTTGGTTTAGTACAGGCCTAGTTCCTGCAAATATTTTGTCTAATTTTGTATTTCTGTCTTCCGCTAATGCAATGTTCTGAGTGCCAGGCTTAAGGAGGCATTAGGAGGAGTTTCTCCACAGCAAAAGCTGCATTAGAAGGAAGGCACTGGGGGAAAAGCATGAAAATAAGAAGACTTTAATGTTCAGTGGGTTTTCCAGAGGGGGAGAATCCACATCTGCCCTCCCTGCAGACTGCAGGGACCAGTTTGGTAAACTGTAAGAGATGAGAAGCTGAACTGACCTACAGCCTGCTTTCCATGTAGGGCAAGTCACTTCTAGAACGGCCCTGTCTCATTTTCAAGCAGCTTTTGCAGGCCTGAGGATTGCTGCAGCTCTCCTGTGTGCGTATAAACGACTTCACAGGTTCACCTCATGTTAATACGGCGGCTAAACAGGAAAACAAGGCCTTTTTTTCCAGCATTTCTGGAATTGCTAGAGGGTTGTTTCATGCTGCAACAGAAGAAGGACAAGCAAAGTGTCTGAATTATTCTGGTGATGAAAAAAGTGCAGACAAATTCCCTCCACGGCCTTCTAATTTGCAATATCCCACATAACGAGGAAAAGCAAAGCTAGGTAGTCAGATACTACTGCTGTCTTTGTTCTGGGTGTCTCGCTACAAAAAATTGCACATTTTGTTTTTTGGGGGGAAAAAAATAGTTAAAAAAAAAGAGTGGGAATTAAAAAAGCACCTAAGGGGACCTATGGGTAAAAATAGGAAACAGAGATTAAACAATCTGCTGTTGGTCAAAGGTTATTCGTGGATCAGTTACCAGCAGGGGCTACACCAGCCTGCTCCAAGCCACCAGCACACAGCTCCCAGTTGCTCCGAGTTAATATTTAGTCTTCCCTGCGCTAAAAATGGAGGCTTAACGAAACAAAAATCTAACACTTGAGCAATAACAGCCTGGATCAGATTTCACACCACTTGCAAACCTTTTGCAGAGCCTTAGGCCTGATACCCAAGTGCAAGCAGCAGCAGAAGCAGGGTCAGCCACGTCCCCACAGCTCTCAGCTTCACTTTTCCTTTCCTCCCGCAGACCCTTTCCCCCTACCGCAAAAAGACGCGTTATATTTAAAGCCATATTTCACAGCTCTTCTAATTCAAACTTTAAAAAGAGCACTCGTGGCCGTCAGTAACTCTGCAATCGGCAGAACACCTTCTGAAGTACGCACTGATTTGTCCTAAATACATGGTTAAGTACTACAGCGAAGAGGAAAGCAGTGCTTAAGCTGAGGGTGCTGCTGAGCGTGCTATGTCAGCTGTCACCTTCCCCAGTCCAGGCCTTCCTCCCCCGACCCCAACCAAACACTAAAGCCAAGTCTGCCCACACTTGTTCAGCAATAACGTTTTCCTATCATCTTCCAAGTAACCAGAGACGGGCTGAGGTACCCCGGGAACCACTGCACCCTCCCCTTCAATCTGATTCAGCACTCTCATTAACCATTTACCGACGCGGGGCTGTGATATCACAGCACCACGTCACACCAACGTCTCGGAAGAGAACCGACGCATCCCATGGTGTGTCACAGGCTTCAAAATATTTTCACAGGGATGCTCCTTCCTGCTGAACATCCAGGTTCCACAGAGAAAAAGAAAACAACACACAAAGAACAGCCTGAACGAGCTCATCTCCATCAACCTTTAAATAAACACCTTCAGCATCGCTAACAACAGTGCTGAAATACAGTGCTGAAATACAGTCACTCTGCCCCGGTTTTCACCGAGTGATGTCTGCCTTCTGAATTCAGAACAGACACAAGCACTGCCCTCCCAAACCCTCCCGGCAGCTGAATGACACCTGCAGCACAGAAACCGAAGCTTCTAGAGACGCCGGGCGAGCAGCACTGGTGGGAAGCGAACCGGATTCCCCGAGGCTTCCCAAAGCCCATCTGCCCCCATGGGAGTCGCTCCCTGCCCCCTGCCCACCACCCCCTGCCCACCCCGGGCTCTGGAGCTGTGTGTGAAGTTGGAGGCAGAGAGCAGTTCTGCAGCCCAAGTTCGGCGTTTGCTGCCCGCACGCTGCAGGAGACGAGGAGTTAAACGCGCAGGTCGGGGAGCAGCAGCACATACCTCATTCTTCCAGATTCAATTAGATTCTGTTTTGGTTTAGGCTTGCTTTAATTACCCGCTGCCATTCGAGCCCGACTCGGCGACATAAACGTATTATCCCCTCGTAATGTCAGAATTTAAAATTAGATTTGCTCTCCAGAAATACACTCTGTGCCGCCTGAATGACTTCGTCCGGCACCGACTCCTTTACGTAACGCCTTTCTCGCGCTGAAGCCCTACGAACAGCCCCAAAAATCACGGCCGCCTTCCCTCCGTGTTCCTCCCCCACCAACGCGAGCAGCGTTCACAGTCGGGCTGGGAAGGGAACAGTTCCGTAAGCACCGAAACAGCAGCAAAAGGCGAACGGCATAAAGTCTGGATGTACTCACGGTCTCCTTATTCGGAAGCAACTCCTTTCGGATCCTGAAGAAGTTCTTGCCGTACTGCCTCAGCCCCTTAATGAACCGTTTCTGCGATAAAAGACAACAAAAAGGGCACGTCAGCGGGGGAAGGCAGATCGCACCCGGAGCGGCGCGGCAGCCCGGGCAGCGAAACGCACACGTACGCAGACGGGGAGGGACGACGGCTCCGCGCAGACACGGCCGAAATCGCACCGGGTTCCCTTCGCCGTCCGATTTNTGCTACGCCGCAACGCAACCATGAGATTGAAACGCAGCGCCGCGTGCCCTTGTCCTGAAGGGCCGGAGCTCGTGCCCTTGCCCTATTAGTGCACACACACTGGCACGTAGCAACTCCTGCAGGACGGCGGCCCGGCCCCATCGTGGCAGGGAATGAGTAATGGTCGAAGCAGAAACGCGGCTCTCAGGTTGGTTTAGCGCACGTTGGACCACAGCTCCGCGCGTGCTGGCAGGTGACACGGGGTATTGGGGGGGGGGGGGGGCCGGCCGGGGGGGGGCACACCGGGGGGGG
>VXAB01003884.1:278960-332846 GCA_013399175.1 Odontophorus gujanensis | reverse complement strand
GGGGGGGGGGGAAGACGACATGGTGCCAAATATGAAAAAATAATCCATGAATAAAAGAGGGAAGAAAAAAGAATTGGAAACAAAGGACCAGAAACACACATATAACAAAGGAAAAGGTGGCAAAGGAACCATGAAAGGTGTGTGTGTGTGTGTGTGTGTGGGTGTGTGTGAGAAGTGGTGCTGAGACACTGAAATTACTTCCCCAGAGTAAATCTGGACAGCATCCTCCAAAACGGATCGACTCCTTTGTCAAGTCAGCACCCTAATAAAACAGAGGTGCCCCCTTTTCTTTCTGTTGTTTGTAACAAATGCAGTGCTTGATTTCAGGGCTTGATATTTCTGCAGCCCAGGGGTGGGCAATGTGCTGGGATGCTTATCTGGATCCTTGAAATGCACGACCCCCCTCTGGTCAACGTCTCCACATGGCCTAAAAGCTATATAAATCTGAGAGGATATCACGAATAGGGGGTGAGGGGAAAGAGTAAGGAAAGGAACAGAAAGAAGAAGGAAAAAAAAACAGATGGTGGCTCATGCACAAGTGGATAGGGGAGTGAGTGAGATAACAAGAGGCCAGCACAAGCCGAAGCAAAACCACAAACCCAGGCACGATGCACGCTGAGTCCTCACCACAACATCTTCAAAACCGCAGCTCATGAAAGCAGAAAAGCAAGGCTGAACGAGGAGCACAGAGTGGCAGTTTCTGATTGCACCCTCCCCAGCACAGTGCTGAGCGAGGAGGAAGGAAGAGCAGACCTGACCACACGCCCCTAGAAGCAAACTGCTGCAGGAGCACTGTTTATTTCCCAGGTGCCCGGGGACTGCCTGCTTAGGTTCCTCTCTGCTGATGATATAAACATTTGAAAAGGTATTTGGCTGCTATGAAATGCAGGCCAGCACCCTTCCAAGGGGGCATTTCCACTCTCTGCCTGATGCAGCTCCCCAGCATCGTGCTGGATCAGCTCCTGTTTTGCTGCCACGTTCTCTTTATGGCAGTGCAATCATTAGCTTTACTGGCGCCGTATTCTAACTAATTAGGAATCTTGGATGGATGCTGAAAATGATTAATATTTAGCCTCTACGAGCCTGCTACAGAAGCAGCCTATTATCAAACAAGTGACACCTCCACAAACTTAAATAAAATAATGGCTCCCATAGAGGGCTCGGAGCCGCTGACAGAATGGCAAGTGATTTAAGTAACAGAAAGCTGAGCAACTGCTGATGGATCACAGTTTTCTCTCGCGCTCTGTTACAGCCTGTAATAGAACAAATGATCATTTTTCAGCCTAATTGAATATGGCCACCCCGCTCGTGTGCAGAAGGAGACAAAGCTGTATAATTTGCTTCATTAAAATGCGTTTATGTCACCTGAAAGATTAAAAAGAAAAAAAGAAAATCGGCGCCGTTGATAGAGAAGATTAGGAAAATAAAATTTATCGTGCAAACAGAACTTGCAAATGAGGTGTATCTTGGCATTCACACTGCTTATGCTTGTGTGGGAAAGATAAGTCCTAAAGCACACAGAGCATCCATGTTGTGACAGTAATCACAGCTCCTTAAATAACTGTGTCACTATAGCAATTTGATGAAGAATTTTGTCATCTTCTGCTGTAACAGCCGTCGATCCCTACCTAAAAACATCTGAGCTGAGCTGCCAGGCAGGATCACAGGAAACCCAGTGACACCAGAGAACTTACTCTAGTCTCTCAGCTGGTTGTTGTTTTTTTTTTGTATAGCTGTTAGAAAAATCAAAATAGCTGTTAAAAATCGGTCCTTTCTGACATCAAAATCAGAACTTGAGCCTCACCTAAGCTAAACTGTCCATTTTCCACATCACATCCGCCCGGTTTGGTCTCTGTGCTGCAGCAGGAGCCTCGGGTGCATCACTTCATCCTGTTCAGGAGCACAGCCCCAGCATTGTGGGCAGCACTTCTGCTGCTCCTCCAGTGCCATTTCTGGAGGAGCTTTATCTGCAGGTGACTGAGCCAGCAGCTTATGCCACCTATTCTTTGTGACCTAACACCTCCCAACAATTGCAGAATCAGCTCTAACAAGTTGCCACTTTCACAATTAAAATCCATTAGGGATGTGGTAGGAGCACACAGCAAGTGCCTGCACCCACCTCCTCAATTCTGTCCACCACTCATTTTCCCAGTTCTGCACTCACATGAGACACACACTAGCCATCACTTCCAATTCTAGCTCCAACCACCCATAAGGGCTCTGCCCCACTGACAGCCCTCAGCCTCACGCTGCATGCCCTGTCCTGTACAGGGCAGAACCATAAGGAATGGGCTTCCTCCATCACTCAGGCCTAAGGATTCCAACAGCATCCCCCTACTCCTCACGGCCAAACAGCCTAAAACATGGAGCTGCACTGTGGCTCCCACTGAAAGCACGGCCCTGCTGGAACTTCTCACCAAGACCACGAGACTCTGCCCTCAATGTGCAAAGCAAGCAATGCTGACACAGTGCCACAGATATTCTCACGAATGCGAGGAAGGCACGGCACGTCCTTCTGCCAAGCTAGTGCTTTTTGCTTTGGAGAACAAAGACAAAGAAGCTGCACATGAAAACCTCTGCATCCTTTACAGCAAAAGGTGCTGCATCAGACACGCCACACCAGAGAGCTTTTCACAGGGAAAGTCAAGGCTGTGACAGCATTCCAAGGTTTCAATAGGGGAAAAAAAAAAAAAAAAAAGCAACCAAAAAAAGTCATCTTGCTACGTTGGTAACATTACTTTTAGGTTTTGGGGGTTTTTGGTGCATTTTCAAAGCAAATCTTCGGAGCAGCAATGGCTGCTTCCCTCAGCTCCCTGCACAAAGCAGAGACCTGAGGCAGCTGCAGCCCCAGGCACCCACTGATGTGGCTCTGACACAGCTGAGATGTGCAAAGACACCATCATCTCCATCACACATCTGTCACTGAAAACCTCCAAGCACTTCATCAATACTTACTACTACACTAAATGCGAGCTGTTGGCTATTGAGGAGGTAAGGGGCCCCTCCACTAATTTCCATCTCTTAACACCTTAACTCCAGCAAACTGCTGAGGAGACAGGGCCACCAACACCACCTGAGGTCAGCCCCAGCACTGCAGGCTGTCACCAGCCCTGTGAGCCAGCACAGCCCTGCATCCACCCCCCTGAAGCGTCAAAAAAGGTGAACCTGAATTTAATTCCCACTCCTTGGAGCTGAAGAAAAGAAAAATCATCTGAAAACAGAGAGCCAAACAATAGATTTAAATTAATAAACTCTTTTCAAAGCCACAGAAGCCCTCACTCCACCCCAGATGAGTCGGATGCCAACCCAGGGCTGTGTCTTAAATTAGCATTCAGAAGGGGAAGCGAACTGAAACAGACCTTGTACCAAACCTGCAGGCCAACCGTGCCGTTAACAAATACGGATCATCTTTACATAAAGCACCAATTTCAGAATTTGGGAGTTGAACACGTGTACAAAGAAGCAGAGAACAAACAGGTCAGCAAAACTAAGCTAGATATGCACTGCCTTTACAAATTAAGTTCAAAAAAACCCATTTGATAAAGGGGCAAGCGGAGCCCTACCCCAATCACAACACCAACTCTTGCAATTGCTCCCACAGTTCTGCTGGCTGTGGTGAAAGCACCAGCCCTACAGCCCCACACAAGGGCACCCTGCCCCTCCTGATGCTCTTGCTGCTGATGCTGTGCCTCAGTTTCCTCTTGGAGAGGAAGGAGACGACACTTTTGGAAGCAGATACTGGATCTCTCAGCACGCAGAAGACTGCACAGGAGGCCAGAGCGTGCACACAGCCCTGTGCTGCTGCCCAGAGCGTGTCCTGCTGGGCAGGAGCAGAAGCTGAGCCCTGCACTGTGCAGGCAGCACCAGAGCCACTGTGTGCCCCGCAGTGCTGGGCAGTGTGCTTTGTTCCAGCCCAGCCGAGGGCTCACGCCTCTGCAGGACCCCGCTCCAGCTCCGTTGCTAAGAAACTACCAAGGATAGCTGCTTTTTTGGCCCTCTTCATCTATAAAATAACCACTCTGCCCTATGGGAGAACAAATGCAATCTCTCAAGTCCCCCAGTGTCTTGTTCTCGTTTTTAAATGAACACAGAGATGATGGAGGACGCCGGGCGGTGTAAGCGATCTCCATTTTTAAGACGCCCTTGAAAATGAGATGAAAAACATGGTTCCAACAATCAACCGCCGTCGTATTTATTAATCTTCCAAGCAGCAGATTCCTTCCCTGTGGCAACAGGGAGCTGCACGCACGTCCTCTGCCTGTTACAGACCTTCCTGCAGAAAACAAAGCAGGATACCAACTTCTGCGAGCACCTTCCAGGTGCTGAGCTCCCAGCAGAGCTCAGAGCGTGGCTTCCCGTCCCTGCACTCAAACAGCTTTCTAAGCTGTGGCAAGTGGCCAGCATAAATATTTGCAGTATTATTTTGGGGGATCAGCAGTACGGGTAAGTACTTCATAGATAAAAATATTCTGCACCGAAGCAGAAAGACGACGGATCAAGAAACATATGGCAGCTAGAGCAAATGGAAAAAAAGATGATGGCGTTGTGGAGAAAAGGCCAACTGATGTGGCAGCTGGGGAAAGACTGAGATTGAGGAAAGCAGTGAAATCACCCATTCTGAAGCCAAGGTCACCGACGGGATTTATAGATTTCTCCCTCAAGGCAGTCTCTGCTGAACATGAAATGCTGAAATTATTATTATTATTATTATTATTTTGAACCTACCCCCAACTCCATTCGGGGGCTCTCATTTGCTGGAGGCTTTTAAAATTCATTCCTCTTCACAGCTGGTTACACAATGGAATCTTTCTGCAAACTAAAAGGACAAAATTGATTGCCCTACACAAACTTTCCTGCACGTATAATTGATTTTTAATTCACTGTCTCATTTCCGAAAGGACTTGACAATGAACTCGGTGCTGCATGTGCAATATCGATCCCTTTAAACAATGGTTCAGATCAAATTCTGATGCAAGTTAATCACGGCCACAGAGATGGATACCTTTTGTCTGCAAAGCTGGTTTTAAACTCAATTCACCTTCCCCAGCCACATTTCTTTCTGGTTGTGTTACTGCACATCATTTCACATCTGCAAAGTAACTGCAGTTTATGCAACTTCCACATAACCGTTCTGTTTCTCAAGCAGAAAAGTCTCATCCTTCCTCGGTTACTTTTTATTGCAAGGACTGTATGCTCCCATCCTCCTTCTCTTCAGCTGCAACTTCCTTTACTCTTACTAGAGCAGAGTACTTACTGGACTGCAGCTTATTTGGAGTTTTGGGTGTTTGTAATTTCAACCTTCCATTGAAAATTCCTGATTAAGGTGCCAGTAGAAAGCATCACGAGTCCCCAGGTCCACAAAACATTCCCAGGGACTGCTGCTATGAAGCATTGCTTTCTGCTTCTGGTGGATAAAAAATTAAAGCCGAGTGGTAAGTGATAGCTCAACCTTGTGGGCCCACCCCATGCAATGCCAGCCTCCTTTTCTCCCTTTGCTCTTTTTCTTCTTGCTATTTGAGAGGTTCTGTTGTGACTTCACTATGAATTACATTTTCAATAACAACTGCCATATAAACAGTAAATAGAATTCATGGTGGTGTTGCCCCAGTAAGCAGCTCTGTCTTCCAGCATCTCTGGAAAGCCTGGCTTCAAAAGAGCCAGCAAAGGAAACAGTGTTTTCCTGAGCAGATATTCCAAAAAGGGGCAGATGAGAGACATCTGAAGATGATTTGAGGCAGAGAAGCCAGGCAAAGAAGTGTGTGTGTTTTGCATAAGTTAACGCCTTGACCAGCCCCACTGGATTACAAATACTTGCAGATGAGTTTGGGAATTAGTTTGCTGCATCTCGTCATTTCTGGCAGGAGGATCTCCTCTTGTACTTTATGACAAATGAGCTTTAAGCTGAAGCCAGGTGTGGATATTGTAAAATTTATGAACTTGTAAATCCGTGTACTCGGCCAATTACGGTTTATCGGCAGCGAGGATTAACCATCCCTGAGCATCAGCATAAGGGGCTGCTGGAATCTGGGTTGTTTACCTCAACTACTCCACATCAAAAGCGACGTAAAATATTTAAAGGGCAGCGTATTTCATGATAAAAGCTAGTTATCAAGGGTGTCACAGCGTGTCCCCAGCAGTTCCACATGGAGATGCATAAGTAAAACCTACAGAACACTTTGCATTTAACACGGGACCGAGGGGAGGAGAAAAGGGAGGAAGAATCCAAGCAGAGCTACAGCCTCCCCCAGACCCCCTTAACTTTGGAAGGCACCATCCTGAGCTGTAAAGGTGACTCTGTTAGTCTCACCAGTGTTCCTCGTCAGCAACATCTCGGTGTTAATTAGGAGCACAGTTCCATGCAGCAAAAGCCTCTCTGCGCAGTAACTGCAACGCACAGCAGCACTGAACTCTGCCTTCAGCAAGCATGCATAAATAAACAGAATTAATAACTACCCAAGTGTGGACGGGTGACTTAATCTGTTTCGATTAGATGCAGCTCAGCCTGAGGCTTTTGTGTTATTTAAAATGTGTTCATCATGTTTAATTAAAAACCTAATAAACTAGAGGTTCTTTTACTTCTGATTTGTATTTCTCTCTCCCTTAAGCCATATTGATTTGGGTGCTACTTTTGATAAAAAGAGAGGGAAAAAAAAAAAGCACATCCTGAATATAAACAAAAACAGAAGAGCAAATCAGAACAGCTGCACAAAGAACAGCTGGAACTGGGCTATCTCCATCACCATCCCCAATATGTAAGGCACACCAGAGCAGAAAACCAATAATTCACAACATTAAAATGAACATCGTATCCCTTGTGAAGGACACCCATTGGGCAGGTTACCTATGGAACAGAAGCACTAGGCACATAAAGCTGAAGGGTGGGCTCAGAACCATACCCAACACCACCGACATGATGAAAGCTGCACATCCAACCTCACGATGGTGGAAATCCCATTAGGACATTCATCTCTTGTGAAACGTTTCCTCTGAAACCGCTTCAGAAAACGTGGGTGTTTCAATCCTACCTAAACCAAAAGCAGTGAATGGCTGTGGTTCCCCTGGCACCTGGGGAAGGCAAAGCAGCACGTCCTCGAGACAAGATCCAGAGCTCAAATACAGGTGTTTGCACAGTGAGCCATTCTTAGAGATGCAGGTAGAGCTCATTTCTCCTTCCCTCAGCCACCAGCTCTGGCCCAAGCACTGCACCTACCTCACACTGTACTGCTTCCTGATTGAAGTTCAGCACTATCAGGTCTGACCACTGCTCTGCATGGCGCTTAGAAAGTGCTCCTCCATGGCATGCTGTGCAGCATTCTGCATGGCAACTGCTTGACAGATTTGCCTGCAGACATAAACTTGCCAGGAAAGCACGAGAAGCCGAGCCCTGCTCGCCCAGCCACTGCTGGGATGGATGCTGCCTGGTGGAGCAGCAGCTCTGCAAACAGGAAGCAGCTGCTGCTCGAGCTGCATGTGGATGCATCAGAGCAGAAGTTGCTTCAGCCGGTTCGATGAGGCAGCAGGGAAGACTGGTTTTCACAGCACGCCCCTGAGTTTACATACTGGAATGAGGAAGGTTAAAAATAGCCAAAGGTTTAGAAACCCAAGGGAGACAGCAAGCCTCCATCTTCATATTTACTGAGCCTTCCATTTAATTCAATCACTGGTAAATTTTATCCTCTATTTAATTTGATCTAAAGATCTGTAACCACTTCATCAGTAGCAAAAAATAGCTTCCATCCTTTATTTTAATCAGTCCTGACCACCTCAAGGCAGCTCTGACAGAATACTTGGGCCACAGGCAGCAAAGCAGGCTTCATTAACAAGAAAGGCTCAGTCTTTAGGCAACACATAGTGCACTAAAATAGTTAAAAGCTAACTACAATTAATGTGAGCTGCTGGTACAGTGTTATATCATGAACAGCACTAAACACTAGGGAGACCTGGACTGGGCAAAGCCCGGGTATCACAGGCACAAGGAAATGGGCCTGGGGAGGGAAGGAGAACACAGCACAGAACTCCTTCCCCAGCCCCAGTTAAAGATGTGAACCAGCCAGAGCTCAGTACTAGTGTGGTATCTGCCTACTTAAGACAAGTTACAAAAATTAACTACACAGTTCCCTACTGGGCCACAGGAAAAGATTAAGCCCAACACAAACAGGGACACGGTTTGGATCTGGGTCTCCCACTTTTCTTCTGCAAAATACTCTGGCGTAGAGTCGCCATGCAGCTGCAGCACTGTGTGTCACACAGGAAGAGCCTTGCTCAGGTTTGCAGAGCCAGCAGCAAGGAAACTTGCCTCGCAAGCCCCAGGAAGGCTCAGGAGTGCAGTACAGCTGCTTTAATCTGGAGTTTTCTACCAACTGCCAGGGACAAACAAGCTCTGAAGTTCTGCAGGTGGAGCTTAGCCGTCTATAAATAAGAGCACAGTTTGATCTTTGGCTCCGCTGAGGCTGGAGGGCTGCCAAACGTTTCTGGAAACTTGGAAGGAACAGAACAGGAACAAATATGATAAAATGAGCTGCGACTGACAATGATTTATAGAGTTAATGATCATTATTCTGTACTCACTGGGTCTGTGCTTTCAGAGTCATGTTTCACTTCTCAATAAACTTCGCTTTTTCTTATTTGCAAGGTTTTATTCCTAGCATTTAACGTTGATCAAAACCCCTGAGCTGCAGCAGCTCTGACATTCTCCGCATAGTGCAGCTGATGGAAAACACAAGGAGAGTGAAAAACACTCTGCAGAGAAAAAGAGGAGTTGGCAGTGTACAGTTCAACCACTCTACGGAAAGAATGCGTGCAGAGAACACAGGGAAGAGCAGCACGAGTACAAACACTGAGCGCAGGGCAGAGCACTTGAGGTATTTGTTCCAACAGTCCTGCCCTGAACAGAACGCCCTGTGGTGACAAGATGACTGAAAACCTTATTAGGAAGTTGTGTTTTCAGCTTTTTATGCATCCTCTCCTTTGCCACGCTGCTCTGCTGGCACATGATCCTCCTCCACGCCAGCACTTCAGGCACTCTCCTAACCACAAAGGCTCTTTGTTGGATTTCAGAGTAAGCCTGCTTCGACACGGCCCGGCCTTCCCTTGCCTAGCTCTTACAGAAAGGTATGTTCAAGGGGACAGCTGCTTTTCTATTCTCCTGCACACTGCAGCCTAATTCCTGACCTTCCCATCTTCACAGAAGGAGCAGACAGGTCTGCACAGTGTGCTAAGGAAGCACATCTCTGTACAGGTTACATCCCACATAAACCCACGGCGTTATGTTAAGCACATTCAACATCAGCGTTAACATGCAAAATAATTTTAGGCTGCAATCCAAGTGAACTTGTTCAGCACTCCTCTACTGATGGGCAGCAACAATGCACCAGGTTTCCCTGCTCACAGTCAGGGACTCATGTGCTAGCTTAGGCCACAAGGTGCAACCAACAGGGCTAGCAATGCAGCAGCATTTGGACTCCAAATGCTGCCAGAAAATGCAGCTCTTGCAACAGATGCAGCAATTTAGTCAGAAGGAGTAGGAACCAGTTTGTTTACAAGCTGCCAGCAGATTAAGAATCGACAATTTGCTCCCAACTTTACGTGATTTATTATTGTTTACAAGCCTACCAAACACTTTCAGAAGCACGGCTGCATTATATCATACCTATAAAAATTAAGCCAGCAGCAAATGCACAACCACAGCAATTAAACTGCACAACAAACAAACCACAAGGAGAAGCACCTTCGCCTTTTTAATTCTTGCACAGATATCATCTCCCCCAAATTCCGGAAAAAGACACAACCCCGAACCAATACCCCAGAGAGCACACAGCTACCTGCAAGTGCCAGAGGGAAGAACCAGCACTGGGTGTGTCCAAATGCCTCAGCTATTTCAGCTCCCAACAATGAGAACGTAACACTGCGCCGGGTACTGACCCGAAATCCAGCACGTTCATACATTATTCTGGGAGCTTTGGATAAGATGGCTGCATGGTTTTCAGCAGAGTTTTGGGATCTGACAGCTTCTACGTACTTCAGTGTATGGTGTGATCCCACCTTGCATTTTACCACCTCCTGGTCCACCCTTTGTCAAAGGCTCATTCATTGAGAACTGAACAATTAACATCTCATATGAGGAGAAAGAAGGGAATTAACCTCTGTGCAGGGGAAACCCTGCTACCCAACCCCACTTTCACCAGCCTGTGCTGGCACTGTAAGCCTCCTCCAGCACCAGCAGGTCCAAATCAGGGACAATGCATCACGTGCTTTTCACCTCCTGTCCTACTCCAATTAATGAACGAGGCCAGCCTGCCTGGAGGTGAAAGCAGAAGTTAAATTGAGAGCTCAGAGGTTTTCCAGCTGTTCTCCTACCCTTCAGCGACCTCACAAAGTCACTCAACCTTCTCCCCTCCTGCTCCTCACGTCAGGAGGAGAACCTCGTGAAGCTCTGGAAACTGAAGGAGGATCCACTACGTCAGACCTGTGTAAAAATTCATCCCACGCAACGCATTATTTGCCTTATTTCCCATTAAAAAAATAACTTTAGGAAAAAGAAAAAAAGAAAAATGAAAGGAGAGAAGCAGCACGAAGCACAGGACCGAAGGGAATATCATTCATTTCCCTACCACTTCATCTTCAGTCCAACACTTCTCAATCAGTTTGGGCACGGGCTTCTTCACCAAGCGCTGCAGGGCTTTTCCAGCATCGTAGTTACTTTCATGTAGCTAAAAAGTAAAGAAGACAAACAGAACATTCAGTGGAATTAGCAGCGATCTGACATGGGAGGAAAACACTCAAGGGGACGACAGGAGATGTTCTACACCTCATTATTTCTAGTGTTGATATATGAACTGAAATTTAAACAACCTGAAGGTAATTAGCATTTTATTAGGAGAAGAGACAGCACTAAAACAAGTATGTTTCCCCCTTCCCCTCCTGGATTTCTCCCAGATGATGTTTGAGGCCGCTGAAGATTTTTGGTTGATTTTTAAAAATATATCTTTTATTACATTAGAAACTCCAAGGAAATCTTGAAAAGCTCCACCACAGTACTTTCCAAAAGGAGCAGCACTTTATGCAGCAGAATTTTGTTTAGATGAGCGCAGCCAACGGCAAGAGCAAACACACAGGAGGGATTACAAGCCATGCAACGTCCAGTTTACCATCCAGAAAGCTCTTCTGATAGACCTGAGCTGTGTTGCAAAGACCAGCGTGTGGCTGAAAAACATATATGGAGAAGAAATGATCGCTGCAGATGAGTGCAGGAGTACATAAAGGCAGCCAGGGATGGCTAAGCTGACGTTACCATTTCAGATGGTCACAGCCTATAGAGTACCTTATTTGCTACCATAAAGTAGGTATCTGTTTGATGAAGTGCTGTCTGAAGTAGACAGCAGACATTTAAATCAGGGTGAAGTAGGAAAAACAACCACGCTGGGAAGAAAAACATTCTACAATGAACCATGAGAACGTCCAGCTCTAAACCTGAGATAGGAAACACAGAGCACACTGTTGATTTATTGCCTGTCCTATCTTCCGAGTACAGTGGGATTTAAGAAAGCCAGAGGACGAGCCAGGAACATGCTCTATGTCTCCTGAAAGTGATCTCGAAGAAAAAGACACATCGCTGCGACGACAGAAACGGAGTTATCTTCCCACACCCAGAAGGAAGAATGATTTGCATGCAAACTTCCCTGCAGAGATGAGCTAATTTTTCTAACCAAGGTGCACACCAAAGTAAGTGACTCACATCACAGACTTTTATAGACCCTAATAATCTATTTGCAGTATTGCTAACCAAAATAGGACTCCATACATTGAATACCTCCTGCTTTTATTTTTGCCCAGAATTTATTCCAAGCTCTTTGCACCCCATCCTTCAAAAGCATCTGTGCTGCTAGTCCTGCAGCCCACTGCTCTCAGAGAGCATTTCAACAAGTACAGCTCCTGAACTTCTCCCAAAACTGAAGAACTGAATGGGGATGGAGATCTAACTACTGAACAGTGATGATATTAACCTTTTTGCCATTATCAATGTCGCTATACCAAAACCTGACTGTAGGAGAGGGAAAAGAATCTCACTTTTCTCAGGTCAAAGGCTCAAATTTTAGACCCAAATTCTGCTTCAAACAGAAATAGCATGAGATTGTTTTCTTACTGCTGCTCACTCCAGCTTTCTGTATCTCAGCCAATCCAGAAATAGTGATTATGAACATCTGACAGTGCTTGGAGTCCTCCCAACCAGGGCCACCTCTGAGCAGTACCATTATATCTCCTATTTCCCCTCAGTCTGCTCCCAGCTCGGCTTGCACCAACTTCTCTGTACCTGGTGTTCATACTGAATGCAGCCATGTGGTTCAGAGACTGCTCAGAATTGCAATAAGTAAATTACTCAAGCTAATTTCCATCGAGTCTAGGTGATTTCTATTAGGAAAAATGCAGGCTTCTGAATCAGGATAAGACGGGAAGGGGAAAAGCAAACCACCAGCCCCGCAAGGTTTTTATTGTAATGAGACTAGTAACAATTAGTTTCTACTGAAAACCAGTTTTGTACAGTTCTCACAGTAAATAACATCTCAGAAAGGTTTGTGCACTGATTCTGAAGGCCGCTATTCAAAAGCTGCAGAAGGAACAAAGCCAAACAGCAACTTAGTTCAGAGGGGACATATACTGCAGATATGTGCATTATGGACGTATGCAAAGTGCTTCCTTAAGCAGAACCCCCCAGTTCCAAATCATGGGGCAGAACTGGGCAGCTGAGCTGAGCACAGCTCTGCAGCTGTAGGAACAAAGCACATCTGTGCAGTGCCCCTGGTTTGTCTGCTCTCACTGCTGCAGGCTTCTATTAGCTGGTGTGACTGTAAAAACCCCTTTTTTTATTGAGAAAGTGAACCCTATTTCATTGCAAAAAAGAAGTGAGTGGGCAGGAAATCTCCCAGGATGCAGCACCCATCTCACAGCAGGCAATGCTGTCTGCTGGGGCACTGTAGTGCCATGTAAGTGGCATGCCATCGTCCCCATTACTGCATCAGCATCTCAGCACCCTGCCCATGGACAGAACAGTCTGTGCCAGTCTGCAGAGCTGATCCATCTGCAGTACAAAGCGTACTAGGAACTATTTTCTTAGTGAAGCCTCGACATTACATTGGAAATAACAGCTAAATTATTCTATTTGCTGTGAAATTTCAGTTCCTGGTAATTCTGTGCTCTCTGTAACACCTGCAGAGTTGAGTCTCCAGAAGACAACTCAATAAACAGCCACTCCTGAACACCAGAAAGAGGCCCAAAGCCACAGAAGAAGGCAGTCAGCTGCAAAAGCAGAAGTGTCCTCCTGCATGCACAGCTCCTGCGGGTGGGACAGACACTTGTCAGCTGCAAAGAATCAGTACACTGTGGGATGTACACTGCACAAACTGGCTCCAACCTTCTAGTAACAGCAGGAAGGGCCCTTGAAGCCTCCAGCAAGTCACCGGGGCGTTGAGAATTTGCTTATACTTGAGGGACTACTTGTAAAGAAAGTTATGTACTTCTAAGAACAAAAGGTCACTGCTGGGCAAAGACCTCTGGCAGTGATATGGAATGTGGCTTTAGAACAAACAGCCTCGTTGCTTTGGTCGCCTGACGTTCCTCCCTTACCACCAGCTGAGGTTAGGCTCACCTTCAGGGTGCTCCTGCAGTGAGACCAGAGCCTGGCTAATATAATGGGAACAGGGAAGAGAGCTGGATCAGAATCATTTCCTACTTACTTCAGCACTCCATTTGGCACTCGTGCAACTTGGACTCCGTGCAACAGATCCAACTGCACGCAGCATCACGGAGGAACCAGCTTCCAGAGGTCCCTTCCTCCCCAGCCCTCCTCTAGCTCCACAAGCTCAGTGGCACAGTGGGGCCACCAGCAGCACATCCCACTGCCACCACCACCTCCACATGGTCGCATCCGTAGCAATCACCGACCCCACGCACACAGGCACAGCCAAGAAGGGTCACGCAACACAAAACTGACAGACGTGAAAACAAGAGTGCTGGGGCAGGCGTAGCACCTCCTGGAAAATGTGACTTTTACAGGGGGAGAAATTGCTTCAGTAAGCACCAGGACAGCACAGCAAAAGGAGACATACGTTCCTGGGTAAGTGCCAGAGTTAAAGCTGCCTCTTTCAGCCTCGCTGATGGATCCTTCTCTGCTGATTGCCTCTGGTCATTTCATATCTATAAGCACTTTATTGGCAAGCAACTTGAACATATAAATAACAGCTAATGATGACTGCCTACGGTTTAATTAACTTCTGGTTGAACTTGTCAAGTGTTGCTATAAACACGAGATTACTGCCCTGTCACCACGAGAACTGCCCGTTGCAGTGCTGAAAATCCAGCACCTGAATTTCCAACTGCTGTGACAAAACGTAGGCACACGACTGCAACAAAAGGAACCGACACAAATGTACTTACACCTTAAAACAGAAAATAAAGCCATTTCTGCATGGCTGGACCAGATTTTAGATTAAAGACGTTCTGAAAACGCACATATCCCGAAAGCCCATTTATATTCCAACAGCCATTAAACAACTCTGGATCACAGGGAGGCCTTATTAGCATCAGAGCTGCACATTACCACAGGGCTTCGAGTTTCCACCGCCGCCTCTCAGCTGAGCTGCCATTTTCTGTCTGTGTGATGTCGCAAATAAATTCTCCTTTTGGCATGGCTCAGCTGTCAGGCACCTCTGTTCAGTAATGAACCCATGAATTACATCTTGCAGCTCTGACATCTCTGGTCTCGCTCATCAAAATATTGTTCTTCAATTGTAATTTATAACTTAATTTAAATGTCCCTTTTACTGTGACCTTTTTGGATCAGAATGGCATTGCATCTGGCAGCTTCTCCTTCGGCAAGGCATCCTATCACAATTACAGTCATTATGATCTCCGTTGAAAAGCCCATCTGAGTTAGGCTGCATTCATGCTACAATATTAAATAATTGCAGTCCATTAAGTATACCGTTAGATTCCAGAGTCCTCTTCTCCAAGGAAAAACTGCTACCATACAGTAATACAGCATTGCTGAGCTGCTTTCAAATCTACCCAGAAAAGCCAATAAAGCAGAAGGGATTGCTCAAGCAGAATACATCTGTGGGGACACAGAGCAGTCCCCCCCTTCCAGGGCAGCATGGGAAGTCAGGGATCCTCAGCAGCCGTGCACAAACCGTGTCACTCATGGGGCACAGAGACACAAAGCCCGACCTGCACACACGAGGCAAACACTACCAATGCTGCAAGAGCATTTTCAGCCTCAAGTCATGCAGTTGAGTCAAAAGAAATTTTTCACTGCTGTCAGACAGGATACGGCAGCAAAAGAGAACAGTATTTGTCTGGTACGGAGTGGAAATATTTACATAACACCCTGATTTAAGCACCAGCTACTGTAATCTACGCAGGCTTAAGAACATTGTGATTAATAATGAGGGATTCACTCCTCTCCCTGAAGCAGACAGTGGCCAGGATGTGCAGCTCTGTACAGCCACAGCCTGCTTAACATGGCAGGACATAAAGAGCAGAGAGACAGAAAAGGCAACGAGGAAAGAGAAAAGAGGAAAGAATGACTGCCGTGTGGCTCCAGCAGCCAGCCCTGGACAAAGGAATTACTCTGTGGGGGCTCCCTCTGGTGCCCAAGGACAACAGGAGCTGGGAGCCCCCAGGCACCCAAGCCTCCCACCCACCAGATGCAGCCCAGGGACTGTTTGGCCATAGTGCCATGCCAGCATCTCTAGCTGCTAGGAACCCAAAGTTGCTGCTCACAGCAGAGCAGCTCCAGGGGGCAGAGCACCCCGGGGCAGCCCCACACAGCACAGCAGCAGAGGGACCTCAGGGCCAGCAGCCCTGCACGAACAGCCCAGCAAGGACCTGCAAGGTTTCCTACAGGAACTGCAACACTTCAATGTGTGACAGCGTTATTTTTTTTTAATATTTTCAAAAAAAAAAAAAAAAAAATGCATTTTACACACTCCAAAACAAGTTCCAGAAGAAACCACGGCAGACATACGTGCAGCCCTTCCAGCTTCTCTAGGAGGATGTCCTGACTCACCTCACATGGAGCAAGGCTAAGGATGAGCACAGCTCACACAGCAGAGGGGTCGTGCTTCCCAGCACTGTGCAGCATCACCTCAGCAGCAGCTGGAAATGCAGACTCATCCAAAAGGAAAACTACTACTAATAAGAAATGCTAACATATATTTAAATAATTTTTAATGCTTTCAACCTTGTCTGTAGTTAATGAAGAAGAAAATCTTGTCCAAGGGCAAGTTAAAGCAGGGAGTAATTTGTCTGGGTGACATCTTGCTTAGAAGTGAATTTCCTACAACTGATATTATACTGTCACATTTGTCACTCATAATGACAAGCTCCCATGTAACACAGCGTTACGAGAAGTCAGAACAACACTATTAGTAAAGAGATCTGTACAGCACGAGCAGATGACTGCTTCATCTTCCTTCCACACAGCAGCATGCAAGCCCAGCTGCTGGGACCTTCCTGCCCTACGAGCAGAGTTCCCCATTTCAGTTAGCGTGGAAGCCACACAGCAAACAAAAAGCAATTGGCTTGTTAAGTCCTGGCCATCCTGCATGACTTCCATCCTAACCATCTCCACTGATACCTCGTGCACATGGGCTCCTGGGGCCTTTCTGATGGCACTGTGATGCTACGATGGGAGATGCCTATCCACACTCCAAGCCAAGAAGGACTGAAGAACACAAAGCACATTACTACTGACTATTAATCACACAACTTCCCACTTAACCATGCTGGCTCTGAGAACGGAGTACGTTGCCTGTGGTGACTCAAAGCAAAGCTTGGGAAAAACTCAGATTGCCATTTCCATTTCACTTATTTAAGAGGGCTCTGGCTCAAAGCAACGTGGTTATGCAGATCACAAAGCAACAGACAAGTTATTAGAAAAAAGTTTCCATCGCCTGACATTTCACCAATAAAAACAGTTTCATGTGTTTTTAGCTCAATTCTGAAACTGGAAAACCAGAAGTTTACAGAATGCCCACTTTAGGTGACTAATATATTCGGGTTTATAGATCAAAATGTTGATCATTCAGGAGTATATAAATAAAAGATAAATACATGCTTTATAAAGCCCACATTCAGCTGGCTGAATGGTTGTGTGACAAAATAAACAACAAACCCTCCCTTGATACAAAGAAATCCACATCAAAGACTTCCAGGACCTGCCCCCACCCAGTGTGACAGTCAGCACCCACCAGGAGGGCAACGAACCCCAAAGGAAAGCTCCATCTCCTCCCCAAGGGCTACAAAATCCCAACAGCCAAACCGTGCAGCAGGAGCTGGAGCCCACCTGGTGCATTAAGGACCATCACATCCACGAGCTGATCTATATACATATATGTTGCATTGTGCATTCCGTGATCTTCATTTCTATCTGGTATAATTAATGATAAATCATTCCGGGGGCTACTGCAGCTGTTATTACAGAAATAAAACACTACCAAAGTAGCTTGTCAAGATTGATTTATATGAAGTGCTGCTCTGAAGTTTATTGGATTTCCATAATAAGAAATCATACCATATCAATTTGTTTCCATTAATCTGCTGGGCTACACACCATAATTTCTAAACAAAAACACAACTTAGTGTGGGTTCATTTTCTCAGAAGTTATTTATCAGATAATCTGGTACTTGTTCAAAGAGAACAGAAAGATAAAAGAGGCTCCATTTTTTCAGAACAACAAATTGCCCACCTGAACTGTTTGTCAGTCCAAGAAGTGGACCCTCAACCACCACTGACCTCCACAAGCATTCTCCCACTATGACTAGCACCCATAGGAAAGATTTCCCTAGAGACACTCAAAGCAAATCAGGAAAGGCACTAACAGCACTCGTGCACAGACCAGAAGCAAGATTAAATCAAATCTCACTCAAGCCTAAGGACTCTGCTGTTAAGGTTAAGATGAGATGAGCAGAAAACCACTACAGGGCAAGCCTTCCTGCTGCACAGAATGATGTGATGTGTGAGGGAAGCCATAAGGAAGTCAGAAAAGCTCTGCCAAGAGACAATCCAGCTCCTTAAGCGAGTCGGTGTAATGCTCCTACTTCAGAGGTGTGAAACTCTCCCCCATTCATAGGATGAATCAGCACTGATCCTCTAAAATAGACGTGCACCACAAATACAGAGAGAAAAGGAGCGGAAGAACGGAAATAAAATCTATCAGGATGAATGTACGACTTAGATGAAGAAGTCTACAACTACAGCTCCACAGACTCCCAAGGGATTAAGGGGGCTAATTAAACTCGATAGCGAAGCACTGAAGTTAAATGAATTTTCTGTAGCAGTCTTTTATTATAGATGACAAGGGGAAAGAAATTCCAATTCCAAAAGCTCTTTGATGATTATTGGCCTTAACAGAGATTTGAGTCTCTAAGAAGGATGTTAGGGAACAACTTAGAATGCTCTGGAGCAGTAAGCCACCAGAACCAGATGGCACCCATCCCAAGGGGAAGGGAGGAAACAAAATGTAAAGCAGATGAGAAATTGGAGCAGAGGCACAATACAGACTCAACTGCAATTCCCCTCCACCAGCATCACGATCTGTAACACGCTGGTTGTCTTAAGTAAAGGAGCAAAGGACTGAGATTTATATATTCATCTCAGTTCTGAAGAGCGCTCTGAAGAAGTAACACTTGACTCTGCAGATCTGAAGTGAGAACAAAAAAAGCATTTAACTGGGGTACAAAAATTCATCTCAGATTTCAGCTGGCTACACACGAGTGTATTGATTATATTTAAATCATCTTGCAGAATAAGAATGAAAGTGCTGTTGCCTTTTATTTTACCAACACTACAGAAGCATCTTTTGGATCTTAATTCTCTTCTGCTCTCATCTGTTGCAAGAAACCAAACTGATGCACTCCATGAAATGCATGCAACCAAATACCAGCAGAAATGAAATCTAAACAAAGCAAGTGTTTTTGGAAAGCTAATCTTACATAAGCAATGATTTTCACATTAAGAATACAGCACCTCAACAAGAGTGTGGATATCAAGTTATACAAACCTGGACACAGCCCTGACATCCTCACCATGGACCTGAGCACTTGGAAGCTGGTGTGCACTCACACAGAACCACCTTCTTTTTAATGTTTTAAGTACTTACAAGTCTCACTAATGAGATGCTTTACTGAAAGAAGCAGTAAAGGATGCTTAACAGCAGCGATTAATTTGATAAATTCAGCTCCACTCACTTTAATAAATGCAAAGACCAACACACTTATGATAGCCTCTCTCTAAACAAACACATTATTTGCTCTTTGTTGCAATGATCATCACTCAATTCCTGATGGGCATCACACCTGTCTGCAAGCTTTTAAGAACCTAACAAATAAACAATTTAAACGATGCAACTGTAAATAATTAATCCCCAGCAAACAGAGGCAGACATCATAGCGTGGTCAGGAGGTGATGCTTAAGATCTGCCACTTTGCAGGAGGACAATGTAATGGGGTTCAGATGCTATCACTAGGTACTTTATTTTCATCACATTAAAACAATTTATTTGAGCCTCACGCATTGTGAGCAAAGTGACATATGAGTCACAGTGCTGGACACTGAGACTCATATGCTCCAAACTATTTTTAGGCAAGGACGTCTTTAAAAACAAATCTGAAGCCACACATCACATCCTCCCCTGGCACTTCCACAAAAAGCATGCTGAACTGAAGCTGCTCCCTGCCCTGCCAGCTGTACATGGGCTCTGTACATTTCCATTGCGATTGCCTCTAAAATGCTCTACAGATTTAGGCAGAAACTCATTCAGCAATAGGCACATCCCATCCTCTCTTTCACAGGTGGATGGGATGAGAGATGTAGGCCATAACCACGAAAACTGCAGGACAGAACTCAGCTGGCCAAGCCCCTGGGACCCATTTTGTGGGTAAAAGGTGGCATAAAAAGAGGCAGAGCAGAGAAAGGGAGCTATAGGAAAGAAGGAAACAGACTCTCCAGCAGGGTCCATGATGACAGAACAAGAGGAATGGTTTCAAACTCAAAGAAGGGAGATTTAAGTTGGATATAAGGAAAAAGTCTTTTACAGTGAAGGGGGTGAGGCAGCAGAACACGGTGCCCAGAGATGGGTTTGATGACCCATTCCTGCAGATTTTCAAGATGAGCTGGATCAGGCCCTGGGCAACACAAGCTAGTTGTGGTGTCCCTGTGCATGAGTCTGGAGTTGGACTAGATGGCCCCAGAGGTCCCCTCTAACTCTAAGAATTCTATGATTCTATCAAATAACTATTGTTTTCCTACAGCTAGAAGCTAGCTGGGCTGAATGAGAGGAGCAACAGCCAGGGCAAGGGTCAGCTGGGCGAGCAGCCAGCCCAGCTGGTGTACTTGGCTCCAGCAGCCTCCCATAACAAACACCCACATGCTCATCACCCAAAACTTTGTCACTGTAGGTTAAGGTCTTTGAAACATAGCTTGCATTTGAAAAACTTTCAGTGTTAAGCTGTTACCATACCCATATCCTGACCTCCAAATCTGCTTTAGCCACTACATATTTTATGCATTGCTTGCTTAAAGTAGGGAAAAAAATAAATGGGAAGATTGCTGTTCCTGGCAGCAGCTCTGTATACTTACTGTATTGAGTGCATTAAGTGTAGTGTCATCACGGGAGGCTGCAACACAACCATCTTCTGTGGATCCTCCATCACACATGCCTGCAAAAGCTGCCATGCTCCTTTACAGTTTGAGGGGAACAAAATTTAAATTTTCTTCAGCTTCTGTTTGATGTACATGTCATGCAGTACACAAGCAGTATTATTTACAGCTTAAATCACAAGTTTCAAGGCCTTGCCATATGCAGAAACAAGTAAAATGAGGCATCTCATGAACACTGCAGATCCACATCACCTCAGTGTAGGAAATAACTCCAAGGTAAAGTGGGTTTTAATTAAAGAATCTCCACTCCACTAGCACCATGGACTGACCACAACCATGGGAGATAGAAGCTATAGGCATGAGGGCCAAGTCTTGCCAAAGGCAGCAAACTTAACCATCACAGATTTACTTGTATTATGTCATGAAGCCGACTTAAACTGCACATTTCTGATGTCTCTGAACTCTTGCAAACCAATAACAATTCAGAATATCAGTAAATGAGTTATGAGGCCCACTAGCATTAGAAGTCTAATACTTCTTTATCTGGTAAATCTAGCAGGCATGACAGAGATGTACATAAGACTGACATGCAAATTAAGGCCCGTTCAAAAATCAGTCTTTGAGGGACTCCTATCTGTGCTGTCACAGTTAATCCACAGTTAGCAGCTAATTCCTTTGTGCTACAGCACATGCACTCTGCTTTTTCTGTCATGCAGCACATGCTGCTGGCTGTGGGTTTACAATCCAAAAGCCACAGCCAACAGCAAGACTGCGTTGGCCAATCATCAAACCAGCACACCCTTGTATTGCACAGTTAGCATCCACACTGAGCCAAAAACCAACAAAAAGGAGTGGCCACAGATGACTGCTGCAGAGATGTGGCAGCACACACCTCCATTCTAAAGGCTGTAATTACCTTGCTGCCCTAAGGTACATAAGTAAGTCACAGTCGTTGACTCCTGGCATCCACACAAGTTCTTCATGCTGTGTCACTGTGTCACCATCTGGGGAAGGAAAGGGCTGCAGATCGGGAAGCTTAGCCTGGGAGAAGAAAAGAAAAGAAGAGTTCATACAGACATTACTTGTTAACGCTGTGTATCACATGTGTAGTCCTCTGCTATACAAAACTGGAATGCTGTCCAACAATTTACAGTGAAAGACAGTTTTTCCCTGACCAGAAGGTGTTGTTGCAAACCTGCTTGCCAGGCTACACCATACCAGCACAAACAGGGCAAGAAAGTAGCCACCATGTGTTTTACTGTAATACCTCAGTCAGAAATATGCCACACATCTGACCTCAAGTTGAAAACAAAGTCCTCAGTAAATTAACAAGAACTCAGAGTGAAGAAGAAATTCCCTGAAAGATAGATAGCTCAGTGAAACGAACTCTGCCACTAAGCACTACACTGCATGCAGACACCCAATTAGCATCTTCAGTCATCTACTGCAATGGGATGAGATAGCTGAGAGCTTCCTCAGAAACAGCTTTTAAGCCCTATAATTACCTCCCATACTTACAGCACTAAACATATTTGAGAGGTAACGTTTACACATAACCAGTAATTACAAGTCACCGGTTCAGATGTCTTTCATGTTCTGCTCTTTAATCTGTACTTTATTTTACTTCTTCCTTGGCCAAGTGGGCATGCTGCTGACCTTCTCTTCTGAAGGAGACGCATTACAAGAGAGCATTATATCAGCACGAGGTTGATATCTGAGAGCTCTGCATGCTGGCAACCACCTTCCAGCACCGTGGTGCTCCCACCAACTCCTGCTCATCCTCCCGTGCCCTCGGAAAAGCTGAGCACTGAGCTCCTAAGAGCAGCTTTCTTGTGAACACATTTGGTTAGCTGCCAGCCAGAGGTTTTCTTAGGAAAACATTCAGTTCCTCTCCTCCCCTTCACAAAACTCAGATCAATGCAGTTCTCTGAAGCCTTTACTTGCATCCCTTCCTGCTCTCACAATAAGAGCAGCAGTGTAAGGTACCTGAGTGCCCCCTACCCTCCACACCACCACAGAAGGAGGGCAGAGCCCACTACTGGGAGCTCAGGTTTGGTTATGGATGCTTCTGGCTCTGCGTGTGACTTACTGGCAGTGTGGCAGGAGGAAGGCAGAGCACCCCTACCCTGAGCCAACAGCACAGTGCACAGAGGCAGCCATCCATACACCTACCACCAAATGGAGCAGACTGCAACAGAAAGCAGCAAGCACCTTCCAATCCCCTGCCTGGGCCAAAGCCCACCACCAGCATTCATACCTTGAAGATTAAAGATCTTACTAATGAGCAGCTGAAGAACTCACACTCCTGGAGGCGACAGCACCCAGAAACACTCAGAATGAGCAAAAGAAATATGGAAGTTTAAAATACTGAGCCAGCAAAAATTATTCTCTATCAGTGGACCTTCCTTCTGCATATCTTTCCATCCATACCTGCACCTGATAATTACACCTTGCAGCACGCCTGATTGCTACCTGCCAAAACAGTACATGACAGTTTGGAATCAAAGTCGTTTTGGAGGCACCATTTACAGCACTCGTTATGACTAATGAAAACAACAATACGGATTCAATTGCCAAGAACTGTTCTCCTTTTACAAAGCACCCTGGAGGTTGTCACGTGAGCTACACACGCGTTTACTATCGCTAGCTGTTAAACAAGATTGAAAATGAATACTAAATGTGGATGCAAAAAATCCAGCACTTGGACAGTACCTTCTTCTCAGATCTGCATAACAACCTTCTGAGAAACCCCAGTACAAGACTAAACTTCCTACTGAGTGTGCACATTGCAGCAGCAATCCCCCAGAACTGCCATGACTCCCAGCTACTCGGGCTGCTCTACATCCAAACGATGAGGGAGAAGAGCTGGGGAGCAGCAAAGCTCCTGCCTGGGAGGAGGAGGCAGCAGTGTGGTGCTGCTGGTGCATGGGGGGTTGTTTTGAGGGAGGTCTACCCCTAGCAGCTGCCACACTGCTCTCTTCACAAATGCTGCTTTTATTTTAAGACTAAATACACAACAGCCCCACTGATCTCTGTGCTGAAGCACCGCAGTTGCCCCGTCTCTGCTCGACATGCAGATAAATGAAGGGAGCATGCACAGGCTGCAAACAAAAGCACAGGTCAAGGAGGAGATGCAAAGCCACAGGCAGCCCTGCACGGAGCACAGCCACACACACAGAAGGGAGAACAAACACAGAAGGGAGGACAAGTGCATGGGAATTCTGCACTAGGGCAGCTGTAACGGCGGGCACGCCTGTGTCCTGTGCTGACAGATGGACACATGCAGGTATACAGGTGTACCTCAACACACTCATGGTTCAGGAAAGTCTTCTGCAGGTTTAAAGTCTCCCTTCCCTGCACGTTTGTCATGTTTTCCTTGAAAACCTGCTCCCTCTTTATTAACTTCTAACAGAACTCCATTTTGTTTAAAGACACTGACTCTGGAGAAGGACTTCCAATGTCATGGGTAGCACAGTCCTAACTCAGCAATTTTACTATGCAAAATGAAAATTAAAAGAACTACTTTGAATATAATTGGAAAACAATGCTAAAACATTTCTCAGTAATTTATCAACATGTTGCTTGGCAAAAGGTAGCTGAGAATGTGTCCACTTCCATCTCCCTGATGAGCCCACCAGCAGCTGCCTTTTGCTGCCTTCCCTCCCCAACCTCCACTAGCTGCTTAGATCCCTTCAATCTGATTCTACAATTGATCCAACAACACTCTCACTAGTAAAAAAATAAAAAACATTTAAACAGCAACATTTGACACTGAATAATCTTGTTTGCTAAGGAGTTCTAAGGAACTCATGATTAACCTCAGAAGCTCATTGTCTTTGAGTGCATACAGTTTTAAGCGAGTGTGCCCTGAAGAGGGTAAGTGCCCAGCAGCACGTCCTGCAGCTATGCAAGTACAAACAAAATCCCTTACCTGATGACTGGGTCCAACTCTGATTTCACCTTGGGTACTGTTTAGCCTCCTAATATAAAAAGAAAAACCAGTAATGAGAAAGAATTATGATTAATGAAACTTGGGATCATGGCCTGCATTTTTGTCATCGTATTTCCAATGCAAACGGAAAAGAAGCAAAAATAACACATTCTTTAAAAAGGAAAAAAAAAAAAGATACACTCGGGAGCATTACAGGCCACACTGCAGATGGCAAACACCAACAGGACAGATCTGGAACCTTTGGTCAAACTGTTGAGATGAAGGTAGCTCCCAAGTGCAGCAGCAGGAAAGCATCACACAGCTAATACCAGGGTACACACCTCCTCCTTTCTGATTTTCCATGCAATATAGAAATAATGCTGATGTCAGAGAGCCTCTGCAAGCCCTCCCAGTTCCCCAGTGCCCAGCCAGCACCTCCTGCTACACCTACAACCCATGGACTGCCCATTGCAATGCCAAATCCCAGCACAGACGACATGCAAAGCACAAGCTGCCAACGAGCACGTGGGAAACGATGCGTTCCTTACGGACACCTCTGCTCTCAAAAAACCAATCTGTTAAGGAGCAATTTGGGTTCTTTGTGTTCGAGTTTTGGGTTTTTGCAGATTCTGTGAACAACTCCTCTTCCAGATGAGCTCTGGAAAACCATTCAGGAGTTATTCTGTTTATTATTCTGAATAATAAAACATTTTTCCTCCTATGTTTTGTACAGAATTACCAAGGACGTATAGAACTTAATCACTGAAGTCTGCCCTTTATTACCAGATAGACAGCAGGAAAGCACACCACCAGCATTTCTTATTTACCCTGCTATGCTTGTGAGGATGTGATGAAGAGAAATGGTTTACTTTAAACCACAGAAATTCAAACCACAACCAGAAAGTTCCAGCCCTGTGCCAGGCTCAGCACCCAAAGCAGCAAACATCGTTACCAGTGAAGATCAGAGGGTTTTCTGACATTAATACCTGTGTCCCTTTATGAACACTTGCAACGTCACTTTGACATTTGGAAATGAAAGCAAGTATTAAGCTTCACCTTGCTCACCATCCTGAGATCTTATTCACAAGTGGGGAAACTACAGCAGAGCATCTGAAGGGGTCTTATCGAAGAGAAGGTGACAGGAGAACCTGTCAGGCAGGAATTACAACAGGTTTTGTAACACCCAGTCCTGTGCTCTGGTGTCTGCATGATGCTGCCTTCCTGGTACGTAAATCTGCTCTCCAGCAGACGTGCCAGAAGGCTCCTGAAGAGAACCAGGACGTGCCAAAATGCCCTCCTCCAATGGATATTTAGTGAGATTTGATCTGACACTGTCCTCTTGTTTTCAGGCACGAAGGAAAAGGCAGCAACAAATGCTGATGCTCTTGCTTTACTCCCAGCATAGGTTCTGAAGCCATACACACCTCTGCTAGTCACTGCAAGTCAGGCTTGAAACATGTCTGTGCAGTTTCTGCCAGCTACAATCCTTCACTCAAGCCAAAGGCTGTGCAAATACATTCAGTGCTTCAACAAAGTTCATTATTTTTGGTTTAGGAAGGGGAAAAAACAGCACCCCAAATACTCCCCAACTCCCAACACAGCATCTAAGAATCAAGACAGCACATGCCCCAGCACTCTGCCAGAAAACGTGAAGATGAGAGCAAAATCTTGGATGGGATGATTCTCGTAACCGTGACGATACCATGGCAGGGGAGAAATAGCCCTGTGTGCTCCCACCCTCCAACACAACATCTGCTGGTGGCATTCCCACCCCGAGGGACCCCAGGTGAGGGCTGTGCAGAAGAGCAGTGAGTGCTGGGCAGGGGAGGTCAGGCCGTGCAAGCTGCTCACTCCAAGGGCACACAACATGCCAAATACTTTCAGACAATTTCCATCTCCCCCAGGAATGGATTTGCAAAGGGAAAGAAAAATTCCTGCTATGGAAACTAAAACGCACCGTAGACTTGTAAGCTAAATTATATTGGTGGAGTGCAATTACAATAATAACGGCGAGGCACTCTGTGTTTATTCTATGGGAAGGAAAAAAGAGGACCCAACACGGTATATGAAATCTGACACAAAAGAAACTGATGTAACAAAGCAGTATCCATAGCAACAACAACTTAATATTTCAGTCCTCTTCAGCTGCAGTGGATTAAATATAATGACAAGATGTTCCCTTTGAAAAGTAACCTGTTGTCATGGCAACGTTGTATTCTGAAAAGTAAACAGGGGCTGGTCAGGGAGAGATGGAAGCCTGCAATGGAATATCAAAGAGGCAGAAACCTCTCTAGCAGAGCAGGGCAGCAGCAGTGCCCACTGATCCCAGCAGAGCACGTTCCCAAGTGCTGTGGGGTGGCTCAGCTCCACACACATCGTCCCTGTGGCCCTAAGGAAAGGGGAGGCTGGAGGGTCGAGGCAGACAGCAGCACTGCAGAGGTGAGGAAGAGAAAGGAGTGGGAGGAAGGCTGCCAACAACAGGTCCTGCAATAAAGGAACATACCTATCATCCCCTGCTTTTGTCACACGGTGAAGGATGGTGACTAAAGGGGTTGTGCAGCCAGGCCAGCAGCAAGGACAGCTCAGGATCATGCTCTGCAGCACCAACCTCCTCTTACAGCACTGCCACAGCCACATGGAACTGAAGGCTGCAAATCTGCTGCAAAATGCCTGAGTTCAGAGGCAGAAGCCAAACGCCTTTTGTGGGTTTGTGCACAGCACTGCCCCACCTTTGAGCTGCCCTTGATGTGAGCACAGGACAGTGCCCCAACGCAGTGCATCCCACGGGCTCTGTGCTGGGCAGCCTGGCTTCTGAGAGCCCACAGGCAGGGAGCAGACCTGCCAGCTCAGGGGTCACAAGTACCTGGGGGAGCCTTTGAAACAGCACTATTGCTGCTTTCATGCTTTCCCTTTTACCACCAAAGTACAGCAAGGAACGTGCTATGCAGTAATTGCACTGCTCTGCCCCACGACGTGGCAGTGTCCTGTGCCATTCTTGGTGTAATCACTCTGATTCCACACACTGAGGTGCTCTGTAATTATGCTACGAGGATGCTTCAGAATGAAGATTTAATTGCACTCAGACTGCTGTTCTCATCTTCTTCATAGCTCTAAGGGTTTTCAAAACCCACTTGCTAGAAACCGTTCCCTATTGCAACAGGTCTGTATCACTTAGGCAAGAGTGCCTGGAAAATGAAAAATAGGTTTAAGATAAGAAACCAGGAGCGCTGCCAGCCTCAGCAGTACCTCTCCCCACCCCAATGCTCTTTAGAGGGACCAAAAGAATAACTGCAGCCCAACTTCAGTGATCATGAATGAGGCTACGAGGGCTTGAAGTTGTGGCTGCATCCCCCCTGGAGCCCCACGTGGCAGGATGCTCTGCCTCAGCACAGCCAGGCCTTGCACAGCAGCATGCAGCCTTCACCCACCAAGATCAGCAATGCAGAATGCACAGGCACTGCTGCTCTGCAGCACCAGCACTCCTGGGATGTCAGCAGTGCTGCCAAGCAGACAGCCCCCAGCACACAGCTCTTCCCCATGTCATGGCCCTGCTGCTTTCTCTCGACATCTGCTGGGGGACTGAACTACAGCTCGCGAACTTCTTTCAACAGTTACTTCCTACCATCAGAAATTTCTTGTCAAGTTGCATAACTCCACGTGTCCAACCTGCACTTGTCTCAACACCGGCTTTGTTTGAAGCCAAATTTTTCTGCAAGTGCCATAGTGCTCAGAAGATATTCACGCTAGTGGTCAGCACCAAGAAGTTGAGTTAGGTTTATAACCTGCTGTACAGAAGAGTATGCTACAATAAAAAAATTGCATAAGCAATTTTGTGTTCTGAGTGGGGAAAAAAAAAACAATCGGACCTGTGTTTCAGCCAAACCAACTCTTATGGGAACGCCTCTGGTGATTGCTCAATCCAAAGCAGGAATGAACACGCCTGCACCAATGTTCACATCCCTGCAGGAGCTCAGACCTGCCTTCTGACTGCAGAGGGAGAGCTCAGGGGAAGGGGAGGGCTCTGCTTCCTGCTGCTCTCTGGGGAAGGAAGTGGCTGCATGAGTTTGAGTCTGACAAGGAAAGCTTTTCCACAGTGTTATCCTGGTATCAGGTTTCTGCTTGAGATTTAAGGTTACCCAGTCCTTAGGAGCACCATCCTCTTGCAGAAAGGCAGATGGAAGCAATCACAGCCAGGACGAGACCAAGTCCTTGCAAGGAAACCAGCACCAGCATAGAGGAATCACCTGCACAGGTGGAATCACTTCCTATTGTGCTCGCAGCCTTCACCGATCACCTCTGATGTGTCTACTTCCAAACAGAGAACACACCAGCACTCTGAACACAAGGTCAAAAAAAATTAGCTGGTGGAAACCCCTAATTTTGCCATACTGGTTGGGAATACAAAGCACTAATTATACAACACAGCCTGGAAGGCAGGAGCAAGAGGCAATTGTACTGGTGAAGAGACCTGAAATAAGCAAAAAAAGTAAAAAAAACAAAACAGAATAGGACTATCAAGTGTTTGGTCAGCACTCCTTCACCTGAAGGATGAAATACAAGCACCAACCCAAAGAAACGTGCATCCTCAGCTCTGTGGTGCTGCAGCTCCCAGCACACCTCCACCACCAGGCTCTGCTGGCAGCACAGGGAGCAAACACGGAGGGCCCCTGCAGCACAGCAGCCCACAGCAGGCAGCCTGCACAAACCTAAGGAGTGCTGACACCAGGCACCGTTCAGCAGGGAGCTCGGGGAGCTGACACCACCACGTCGTGCCCACCAGCTCCCATGTGCATGCCATTAGGCACAGAATGCCTTATTTGGCAGATTATCCCAGCAGTGCTCGCTTTGCTGAGTGCCTGAACGTGACAAACAGACCTGGTTTTGGAACAAGTGAGAGGCGCTTTCATTTCCGTCCACCTGTGCTATTTTAATGTAACCTCAGACTTGTCAAAATAAACAGGACCAAATTCTTGTTTCAAGTTAAAAAGTGGCATTTTTCTTCTGACCCTTTTTAAACGCCTGCACATGCACACTCTGAGTGGCACCAAGCAGAGTGCGTGCTACCCCCCATCCCTTATACATTCCCTTCTGCATACAAGAGAGCATATAAACGTAAGGATGCAAGATGCCACATCCCTGCACAGCTGCAGAGCAGTGTTGTGTTTCTGGATGCATCTGAGTGGCTCCTTTATTAGGAATAAGAATGCTTCCCCAGCATACAGAGGCAACACAGCTCTGCAGCGATCCAGGCAGGTTGAAGTTTAGGGGAACATCATCTCCAGAACGATCAGCACAGCTTTTCTTCAGCCAGTGACAAAAATCAGCAGTGCCACACACTGCATGAAGCACTCTGGATTTCTGCTCTCCATGGGCTCAAAGGCAGAAGGGAATGTTATTTCAGGCAGTGTGCAGAGCATCAGTGCAGGTGAACCAGGCAGCCCTGCTCATCAATCCCACCACAGGAGGTAGGCAGCCTGGCTGTGGCAGGGACAGGTCGGACAGGTCAGCCTGCAGCCTGACATCACAGCACAGCCCTCCCACTAGCACCTGCTGCAGAGCTCAGCCTGCTCCTGCCCACCTGCACACCCGAGCCTCTCAGACCACATCCCATTCAGCAGCAACAAGTTGCTGCGGCCACACAAACCTCCCAGCCAGCTGCAGGCATGTCACCACTGCACACACAGAGCTGGAGTCCTCTCCTCTATTCATAGCAGGCTACAAATTGCACTACCCCACTAAGGCTGCAGCTTGTCCAGCTGCCATGTGCCGAGCACCCCACTGACATAAGACAACGTTACTGCTTTTAAGATGCACAAGTGTTATTTGCATGCAGCTGACAGGCGAGCAGAACCACGATGCCACTGGGATTCCTGACTCCCCGAGGAACAGCAGCAGCAGGATGGCTGCGGGGCCACCACCTCCCAGCACACTGCAGGCCCCAGGCATCCCCTTTTGGGAAGGGCTACAACCCCACAGCTCGCAGCAGAGCTGCCACGGGGCTGGCATGCAGACAGCACGGCCAAAATGCAAACTGCACTATGGAGGGAAGAAAGGGGGGAGAAGGGAGGGGGGGGAAGAAAAGACGTCAGCGCAGACAGCTCCAGCGTTTCATTACATGCACCCCTGTGCCAGCAGATCCCCTGCTCCGTGCCCTCATGCAGAGCTGCACAGCAAAGCTGGTGGGATTACAAGCTTCTGAGGAGCATGCAATAGGAAGGACATGATTTCATAAACATTGCAGAAGTCACAAATAACAGCAAAAATCAGCATTGCTTAGGGGAGGCCAGAGTGATGCAGCCTACCTGCAGGGGCTGAATGGATCATCCATGACTATGACAGGCTCTGGTGGGCTTAGATGTATTCCTGAACCTCCCACTCAACAGCTCAAACTCTGCCTTTTCCACTCTACCAACTCAAAATGGAGGCACATGCAGGCTGAGAGACCTCAGCGAGCTTTCACTGAGCTTGTGCTATGACCTAAGCCTGCACGCAGAACGCAGAAACTTCGCCCTCGGACTGCCAGCACTGAGCATGTGCTGTGACCCTCCCTCGGCCGCACGCCGCTCCCCACGCAATCAATCTCAGCCCGCTGCTGCCGTGCATACAGCAGGAGCAGGCTCCGCCAGCCAAGCTAGTGTGCAGGGAAGTGGGGCCTTCGCCAGGGGCTCTGGGACAGCCAACGCACGGAGCCTGAGATGCGCCTCGAACAGCAGGAGCAGTCTATCTTTTCTATCTTTTTTTTTTTTTTTTTTTAGATTTTGTTTTAAGCTCGAGTTTGTGATTGGCTTCTGAAAAATAGCAGCAGTTAAAAAGCTCAGAGGTTTTTGTGGATAGAAGTGACAGAAGCTTCACATCGTGACACACAGTGTAAATGCAGTAGTGCTGATTCCCCTTCGCTCTCCCTCGTTCTACCTTTATTTCCCTTCATCCTACCTTCGCTCTCCCTGTCCCTGCAGCTGTGACAGCCTGGCAGCAGCACAGCCAGCTGCACACAGGCACTGCAGCCCCAGGAGCAGCCCAGCCTGGCTCCCCACCAGCACCTCCTTCTGCACGCTGCCATTCCTGCTCCCCACAGCGACTACGAGCAACACTCTGAGCTACGTATGTGCCAGAAGGTAATCGTATCCCTTTCCCCTATGGAATAAACTGTTTTCATGAGAATCCCTGCCTCCACTTCAGACCAGATAGCTGAGTCTACTTCCAGACTACCAAAGGGACAAAAAGTTCAGTGATTACAACTTCAGAAACAAAATGACTCAGGCAAAGCCAACCAGGCCATGAACCACCACAGATTTATCTCCCAGGCACCCAACCCAGGTGGATACACCTGCAGGTCCTCCTGCCCTAGTGCCACCCCAAGGCTTCCTGCTGCCCACCCCATGCCCCTGCCCCATCCCAGGGATGCAGAACTAATCCAAGCAATCCAACTATTACCTACAACGCACCCACAGCACCGTCCAGACCTCCCCAGAGCTCACTTGTCAGCCCAAGGAGCTGGGCCCTGGCACACAAGAAGGATGCACACAGACCCTCATTTTAAATATCTCCCTGATGGTATTTAAAAATGCTAAACTCTTTTCTTTTTCTAAATTGCACTTAATATACGCTGCAGAAATTGTCTTCTTTAAACAAACCATGACACAAACTGTCATAATGTTCTGCTAAGCACGAGCTTAATGGCAGCTCATTTCAAGGCTCTGCTTTGAGACATAAGGATGGATACACATAAGTGATTATTTCACCCTCTCTCGCTGCCCTAGGCACTGCAGCATGCACAGAATCAGAACACTCTGACTGCTAAAACGCAAGCAGACAAAAGAAGGAACACAGAAGAGCTTCCTTGTCCTCTTCAGTCTCAGTTCACATTTTGGTTGTAGATGTAAATTTCTTCTTGAACTTCAATTTTTGTCTGAAGGAGGGCGTTCAGTAAACCCCACTTGCACACAACTCCATAATGGCTTCTCAATACACTTTCCTTATCTGTTCCTAGGCCTGACACTTGCACTCCATCCACCATGTTTCCCACTGACACGAGAAGGAACAAAAACTTGATTCAGACTCCTAACAGAATTCTCCTTGCAGACAAGGAAGGAAGCAATCAGATTTATAGCCCCTCTCACTCGGTTCCCCTCTCCAACATCCCCTTGCCTAGCAAACAAATCATTTTCAAGTACTCAGCATTAAAGGAATGTTCTTTCCCAGTTGGCTGCACCCTTAGGTGGAGATATTCCACAGTGGAGAGCCATGAACACAGCTCACACTTGCCTGAGAGCTGACTGACATTCAGCTCAAGGTGACAACACTCATTTTAACTTCTATATTCTACTATCAGACTTTTCTCACTGACGTGAGCATTCACCAAAATCCATAGCACAGCTTTCCATGGGCTGCAAAGAAAAGTAACCCACATCCACGCACCAGGCCCTGGGACATTTGTTAGCACACAGAAACACCAAAAGAAGCCAGATTCCCAACACACCAAGAACAGAGGTCTGGCAAAGCACATCAGCACCTTACGGGGAGGACAAATGGAAAGCACTCAGAGAAATACAACTTTGCACTGCAATCCACAACTGAAATCACCTTGGGCTAAGAGTGCACCCTATCCCACACTCCTGCAGTCCCATCGTGGGGATTCATGGTGATATCCTGAGATGTATCTGTAACACATCAGTGCTCAAAGACACAGAAAAACCATCTTCCATGTTTTCCATTTGATATAAAGCTCCAGAGGGGAAAGTCAGACTAAGTCCTAAGCAAATCATCCTGAAAACATGGTACAACACTACTGCTTCCAAAAGCCAAATACACCAGTAAAGAAGCACATGATGTAATGCAGTAGCAAACAGCTCAACATGGAACAAAGCAGCCCAAACCCAGGACTTACTCCGAACATCCTGTGCCCAAGACAAAACAAGCTTAAATGAAGAAGGTATGGATGCAACCAAGGACAGAAAAGACACTGAGCCAACAGCTGGGCACTAAGAGTGAGCTTTGTCACTTCATTCATTTCTTCAATCACTTTCTGTGTGGAAATGCTCAGAATCAACAGCTATTTCCACACAAAATGAGTTTAAAACTGCCTGACAGCTCTGGTACAAATGGCACTTCACAATTATTAAACTCCAACACCAGTAGGAATAGTGCATTTACTGTATTCTACCTCAAAACCAAAATGCACTGAAGAAAAGTAATGCAGTTAAAGCAGAGTTCAGGTGTGATGCTGAGTACCAGAGATGTAACTTGGTGCATGCCTCCTCACCCTGGTCTTCCCAACGAACACACAAACGGTATTAACAAAAGCAACTAACATAACACATGTTAAGATATCAGAGGGCTTGATGTATTTTTTTCTCCCCAGATCTCAGCAGTATACCCTAGCAAGATTGCCTCCTCGGGACCTATTCTGACAACATTTGTTATCAACATGGACTGAATCAACTAAAGGAGAGTACTTAATCCAATATCCTGCCTCAGACATAGGAACAGCTCAAGACACTTCAGAATAAAGTACAGGAAACCTCAGAAGCAGGCAATTATGTAAGAACACACACAGGGAGTTTCTTTGCAACTGCAAGCAGTTAGTGGTTGGCCATGTCCTGAAGCACGAGGATTTACATTCCATTAAAAGTAGTTCATCTCCAATGTAACAATGCACTTATTTATTATTTGCATGCCTATCTAATCTCCACTTAAAGCAACTGTTGTTCTCAACTGTCTCTCTAGAACAGGTCCACAAGGAAGCTGTGTTTTCTGTGTTGAAAGGAACAATAGTACACTCAGCCAGCACAATCCTTACTGAGCCCCACCAATCTTACAGGCAAGCACTCAGAAAACAGTCCTCCATAGCAGTCTCCTTAGGACAGGACTTTAAAGCTGCTCTGGGCTTACAGAGCTAAATACATGAAAAAGAGTTAAGTGTCCGGGCTTGAAAATCACAAAAGGTGTGAACCTAGCTGATAAAGGCAGCTCAGACAACACCCAGGAAGATTCCACAGATCTAAATTGGGTATTTAAGTGTTTATCAGGCATTATTTATATATATACACACCTACTATTAAATATATCTATAAAATTTATATATGTATGTATGCATAAAAGACACATACACACACCCCTCCAGCAGGAACAGGTAGCTTCTCCTTCACATCCCCTTCTGCCCCACTTTCCTATTACCACCATGCTTGATTTCAGCTTTTCTCCCCCTTGGAAGTATTCCTGTTCCTGCAGGCTCAATTCTGTGGTAAAGGTTGCCTCTAAAAGTCACTTCTCTTACCTCGTCTCCGGATTATAGCCCAGTATGTAGAAAAACGAATCCACTCTCGCTTTAAACTCTCTAGCAGCAAAAATGTCAGAGAAATGGGAGATGTTACACTTTCCCCTGAAAGAAAGAGGGAATACGGAATTAGAATTGTGTTGTACATAAGTTACTTTAATTAAACACCAGTGTAATCTATGTATAATGCCACAGTGCTCAAACGTGCAACGCCTCCTAGATACAAGCCTGTTCCAACAAGACCCATGCAATTTCCTCCTGTGGAAGATACAGCACGTCAGGTTACGTACCACAAACACTCATTCATTCCCATTCAGCCAACACAAGCTCCTGGAGAGCCCCACCTCCATCTGGCAGAGTAACAAACAGTACCTGCCCTTGCAACACCATCATAAAAACGCCTTCTTTTTAAGGTTGATGCAGTCCTTTACAGCTTTTTTCTTCTTACAGTTAAGTCTTAAAGGAAGCCAGGCTTCTATTTAGAAAGCTATACACACTCCCAGTTCAGAACATTTTCAGAGAGCTTCAAAATTGCTTTGACCCTTTCGGATACAGAAAACAAACCACAGAACAGCAAGCTTTGCTTCATAACAAACTCTCCCCCGCAACCTCAAGTACTGCAAGTGAGGGTAAAGTACCAGCAGGACCAGCAAGGTGAGCAGGTGCTGATGTACAGAATCCTTAAGGCTGACCTGGGAGCTGGGGCTGCACTACTGACCCTGCAACGGCCAAATTCTCAGCCCTACTGACAAAGGGAATAATGGAATGTTAATAAGGGCCGTAACGGAGATCTCCTGTAGAGAAACACTGAAAAACAAACTTGTTCAAACTAGTATTTATCCTCCTGGCCTGAATCTAGTTTCCCAGTTTGTTCCTAGTAAGGGGTATTTGTTTTGGCATTTCAGATGAAAGATAAGGATTAAGCTTCCTTCCAATAATTCACTTGACAGTCAATAATAATTGTGGGCCAAATAAGCTTGTATTATCCACACACAGGAAAGCAAGATGGTATTTCAGAGCAGTAGCACTACATATTCCTGGAGGGGATCCACAAGTATCTTCTGGCTCTATCTTCCTGCTGGTTAGAGCAGAAGATTGGAATTTACAGTCACTGGTTTTATTTCCTACTCTGTCATCAACTCATTGTGTGACCAGAACTGTTTGTTTGCAGAGAGCACGGAAATTATCTCATTTCATAGTAAATTGCAATTTCAAGTTAACCTTGCTTCCAGGCACCACAATACATTCTGCTACTGTACACTCTCCCACTGTAAGAGCCCCAGGTGCAATTACCCTCGTGTGCCTTGTACACTAAAAATTACTTACAAGCATTAATTACAATGTGATAAATAAAATCAGCAGAAGTAAATCTTTATCCCACAGAGGTGCATTAGCACCTTTAGATGCCATCTACAAGGCTGTAAAATTAACAAAAGAATGGAAAATGCACAAGAGCAGCCTTCACTGTTTTTGGAAAGGAAGAAGAAAAAGTTATTTTCCAAGTTTGCTTGGTATACAAACATCCCATTTGTACCTTTTCCTTCGCTCAAGAGAACAGTGGGAACACAGAACTGAAGCTAGAATACTTCTAAGGGAAGTCCCCACACACAGCTCAGTCTCTCTAAGTGACAATTAAGATTCCCAAGGCTGGCTCCCCTGGGCCAGCCCACCTCCTGCTAGCTCCTTTCCAAGCACGTTGATTTAACACGGGATGGTCTCCTTCTGCAACATGAGGACTGTGCTGTGGCATCACACAGGATTACAGTGCACCACTGGAACGTTTCAAGTTTAGCAAACATCCCCTAATATGCAAATCAAATATCTCTTCCCACCCTTGTAGCAGAATTTGCAGCAAGTTTGTCTTTTAGCAGCTTCAGCAAAGTGACTCTGAACAAAGAAAATGTCTCCAGATGGTCCTGGTGAAACACCATCTGAGATTATTATCAGAGAGATTATTCAATTTGCATTCTGACAATATCCAGGCATGTTTGGCACATTGAAAAATCTGCTAAAAAATACTGCCTCGTGATTCCTATTGGGAAACATGAAGTAATGGTGCACCCCTCTGCTCGGCCAAAGGTCAGGGACTTCAGTTTGGTCCTCAGTGGGCAAAGAGGGCAGCGATCCCCTGGGAAGGGGAAGCGTGCAGGGAACAATGCAGGAGCCCATTACCTCCTGTCTGTGCAGCCAGCTTTTAATGGAGCTCTCAGCTGAGCTCTGACAATGACAAGCGCCTCAGAGCAAAAGTCTTTAATGCAATTTATCAGGGCTGCATGCTAACAGTCACTTTCCAAAGAGATGCTATTGTTAATGGTGAAATCAAACACGGAGGAGGGAAGGGTAGTACTTCTGCAGGAGCTAGCAATAATCTAAATTTGCAATGATGGGAAACAATATCTTCTGAGCAACATTGATTAACTGGGATTAAAATGAGATTGTAGAATTACAGCTCCTTTTTGAACGAGAACAGATAACACGAGTTAATTACTGCAGGAGATGAGGAGAAAGCTGAGCAGTATGCTAATGATCCCCAACCAAACCAGGAAAGGAACCTCTCTCTCAGTAAGCCCTTTCTCATCTGGCTCAGAGATGCTGCACCACATCCTCTGGAGCTTACCTGAGGGCAGCAGCGTGGTAAGTGTCAACATAGTCTGAAATGAAGAGCTCTCGGTTCTTGATAACTGGGTCTGTAATAACAAGCTCTCGTCCAGAGTCTGCCAGAAAGCAAAAACAAAAAACCTCACCAACACATCAGCTACGAACTGAAAGCATCCACCTCTGCCATCTTGCACGTGTTTCTTACAGCTCGAGGTCAGAGGATGTTTCTCAGACAGATCTCTCAATGTTATGATGGCAAACACTCAAATTGCTTACGAAGCCTGGAAGGTACAGAAATGATGTGGTGCCCATTTTTGCATGTGGATTCCCCTGTCCTGTCTGAACTGCTGGAGGGAAGTTGTGGTCACTTTTTGACATGTTTATAACCCCATGTATGAAGTTTTAAAGAAATCAGTGAGAAAAGAATTAGGTTTGTGCAGCTTTCGCTTAAAGCACAGGTCAAATATCCTTCATGCCACCAAAAAGGAGAATATATGCTCAGTTTTATAGTGTCACGTAGCAAAAACATGCTGTGTTGCACATTTTAAGCATCAATTTTGTCATCACTATTCACCTAAGAGTATCTTCAGAACCTTAACTGTTGCCTCAAGGAAATTCACCAATTACAGGAGAAATGTTATGTCTCCCCTAGAGGCAAGAGATAAATGACACTGGAATACGTACTTAAGTTTCCTCCCCTGCTGCTATTAAACCAAAGAACACAATTGTCTTTGCAAAGAGAAAAGGGGGAAACTCAGCTAAGGTGCCACAAAGGGGTCCAATGTTATTTTCCTTTTCTATTCTCTAAGACTTTAGCATATGATTACACAATTGAAATACACCTGAAACATGTCTGATAATAGCTACAGTTACAGGACTTACATTGGTTAGAACAAACAAGGCAAGTAAACACCATCACCCATCTTCTAATGCCTTGCTCTCATCAGCAGTCTTTGCTCCACATCTGTATGCAAAAGCACCACTGCTTTCCAGACTGTTAAAACTTAAAATTCAGAGAACAAGGAAAGGCTTTACTCAAGAGAGCCTAACTTACCATTCTCATTGTGTCTGTCCTGAACCAAATGCTGATACACTGAATCTGGGACTTCAGACTGGCGATAGTACCATTTGACATTCATAAGGAGATGGTCCCGTTTACTCTGAAAAAGAAGGTCTAAAGGCATTACTAAAAAGGAAACCAGACTGCGTGTGACAGTCTTCCTGAGTACAAGATTTCTTTTCACACCAAAGAAAAGCTGAGGTGAGGCTCAAAAGGGAGGAAAGTAGATTTCTACAGCCAGGAAACGAGGGCAACGTGCTAACGACAGACTGAATTTCAGATGACACAGAGACAACAGGAACCCACTCCACTCTCATGCACTTGTATCTCTGTTTCAGACCAGAAATACAACGGATACGTTCACAAAAACAAAACAAGGAAAGGAAAGGATCAGGAAAAAGGCTGGAATCTGTGGCCTCATGCAGCATGATCCCAGTCAGCACGTTTCTACAAACCAGCCAGATTTACAGCCCGACACAGAACACCATAACCAACACAATGCAATGGCACCACACTTAACAGTTGTAACCAACAGACACTGAGGACAGATGGCTTCAGACACCATCGTAAAAGTTCCTTATTACACTCTCAGACACCAACAAACAGGAAACAGGATGCTATACTTCAACCTCACTAATCATAGGCTCCGACTGCCTGTAACACCAGTGGTAGCAGAAAGCCAACAGCAAAATTTACATCAAACCCTATCTTCCCCGAGAGCACCTCCTGCATTTGAGTGACCAGTTATATCAGTTTGTTATTCTTAAGAGGAAACGAGCCTAAATACCACTTCAAATAAATGTTTAGATCCATTTACAACAGTTCATGCTTCAGTTCATCTCTGATGCACTCGGTACTCGCTTCTTCCTGCTACTCCAAAACACCCAAAGAGTTGGAAAGAGGCCTAAAGGGAAAGGAGCATTCCCAAGGGGAAAGGAGGCAGCTGCAGCATCACCAGGCTCTGGGTCACAGCTCCCTGCATCCCTCTGCTCTCACCCCTAACTCTTCATTTAACAGTTTCTTAATAGGTTACTGGGCCAGAAAGCTCTCACTGCCAGTCCTGTCCACATCAGCCTAGTTACTGCAATCATTTCCACCAACAATGCCCAATAAACAACACGAAAATCTTTCCACTACATCCTTGACGCCTTCCATTGGAAAGGCATGTAATGCCGCACAAAAACTGCTAGTGGCAGCATTGTGCCAGACAAAAGTTAACTACTCTGCCACATGTGCTTTTGTGCACTGAGTGCACAAAACTGTTCCAGACCACACCAGGTGCACTGAAGAAAGCTGAACTCCTTGGTGTTGGATAGCACATCAGCAGGTAAAGACAAAAAAAAAGAGTAATGCATGGAAGAGATCAAACAGGCAGAAAGGATGTGAGCTGCCTGCTGCACACGGAGGCTGGGGCTGAGCAGAGTAAGCAGGACAGCTCACACCGAGCAGGAGGACCCCACACTGCCCTCCTTCCACCCACCCCAACCACAGCCCATCACCTTTCAACAGCAGGCACTGGGAAGGACGCCCAAACGCCTGCACTTATGCAACCACGATGAAGGAAGGCTACAAAACACGTCCTGCTGGGCTCTCTCCCACCCTACACGCACTGTTCTGCCTTCCTAAACCCACAGCCTGAGCATCCCTGGGCACACAGAGGCCTGCACTCACGGCTGCGAGCTTCTGCAACAGCCTGCTTACTTCACAAGGACGTGCACACGAAGGAGCAAGCAGGTCCTTGCTCAGCAGGCACAACTGTTCGTGTTCTTACTGCCATCAATTGCTGAGACTGCAGAGAGCTGCACCCCAAACCTGGAGCAGCAGAGACCACAAACAGCCCCAAACAGATCCCCAGCGCCACAGAACTGAATGGAAATAGTGCCCGTTGCTGCAGTTCTCCACAAGTACTCACCAAGGTTTCCGTTGCTGCTGCTTTTGGCCTTTTTTCCCTTCCCTCCCACCTCCCTTCTTCTGTTTTAAGTACAAACCAGTTCAGGACATTCAACAGGCTCGAGACAGAAATCTGATTAAAGCATCCCAGCACACAAACATTTACAAACCAAGGCCTTCTTTAAGGGCACGGAGGGGAGCAAAAAATCATCCTGCGGATCCCCTTTCAAACCACACACTTAACAACTTCCACAGCATCTGCAACACCTCCAAGGTGCCACTTTTCTTACAAAACACTTCACAACAGAGCTCTGGCACACTGCAATTCACATCTGAAGGGATTTCATGTCCCCTCCCAGTGTTGTGACTAACCAAAGCGTGCAAACGGTCGCAGATGTCCTGCAGATTCCCTCAGAGGGATTTGAGCAGCATCCTTCATTACTTGCCCTATTTAGCTACCATGCTAAATCACAACTAGCTTTGGAAGCAATACACCAAATGCTGGAGCTGACAGATGGGCGCGCTGGGGCCGGTGAGCAGGAGCTATTTCAAAGAAACAAACAGCAAAATGAAAACACGGAAAAGAACGTCTTTCCTTTCAGATGTATTTTCAGCAACCATCTTTTAACACAAGGAAAAAAAAGTGATTAATTCTGAGCTACCAAGGGTCTCTGTATTATCGTAATAAGACGTTAAATATTTTAACAGCGACTTTGCTGTTTGAAATAAACGCCTCATGGACTGTAGCACAGCAGCTCTGACCCCACGCCAAACCAGCTGAAATGGGCAATCTGATTTGTTTTTAACACTGCAGATTAACTCACTTCCTTTGGGACAGCATTTGCCCTCCCAGAAAACTTCTCCGTGCAAACAGCTCTACTCACACCCCATGATGCAGTACTGCCCTGCTCCAATACCAGTGGCAGTTTGACTTCCTCCACTTACCAACCCCTGCAGCCATCCCTGCTGAATCGCTGCCTGCATTTCTGCTCCTGCTGTACAAGTCTTTCACCACTTACTCAATTCTGACATTTATTAATTTTCAAGAGGTGGCTTCGGGGTGGGGAACAGGAGCAGTCGCGCCAGATCCCCTGGGAAGAGAGGGCAAAGGACAGAGATGGGCAATGAGGAGCTACAGGAATACAGATAGGGTCCCTTTACTGTGCTATAGCACGTGAAATTTCACATTTTCAGGATATCTTCTAGGCTGCTTTCTAATTAAACAATAAGAAACCTGAGCAGCTGTTTGTAAGCCAAGAAAATCCAGCTTGAAAATACAGAGGTCATTGCTACAGATGAATGTTATTTTTGCAGCTCATTTATTTAATTTAGACGCGTGCATATTAATAGCTATCTAAATTACTTCTTATGAGCACAGCAGTACTGTCAAAAAGCAAGAGCCACCAACGTGCTGCAAGGAATAGAAACACCGACGACGAGCACAAAGCACAGCAACACACTGCTCCATCCCCCCAACACAGGGACCCCAGAAGCCAGCCCCACTCCTGCCCTCTTAACCTGAACCAACACAAAGCCTGCAACCTTTAAACCTCTGAGTGTTATCTAATGACTATTCCATCTACGAGAGCTTTTCTAATAGAAACATGCCTTGATGGCTTATCTCTGTGCACAAGGCAGGCCACAAAGCACGTCGGCTTGATTGAGCGCAGTAATGGCAGGCAGGAAATGAGAAGGCTTGGTTAAGCCGCGGATAATCGATCAGTGTATTCAGTGAAGTGTGAGCTGAGAATAAGCTGCCTGGGGTATCAAATATTGCTGTTTCCAGGGTAAGGTCCCATTTCTGTGATCTATGCAGGAGAAAGAATAATTTATTGACAGAACAATACAGGATATTTTCCCCCCCCCTACAATGTCTCGCTCCTGACATTGCGCTGTTGTTTACAGCTGGAATTTCTCCCCTGCCTCTTTTATTCACGAGTTGAACAGACAAAACGGCTTCTGGGATTCATGAAGTCACCTCAGCGCTCTGGAAATGAATTCAGTCTTGTATACAGATAAGTGTGAGATGGAGGGCTCTCCCTCCCTGAATCCTGGCTGTTCCACCCGGTTGTGTAGGCACACACGCAGCCCTGCAGCAGGAAACTCAGGCCTGAGGCTCCGAGCTGCTCTGCTTTCCTGGGAACACTATTTGCCCAATCAAATTTGAAGGAAAACTGCTTGCAATCATATAAAGCAGTACAGACAGGCTATCTGTAGGCAGTCGATTCCTGCAGAAGGGGGGTGGGGGAAGCAGACAGGTCCCACACGCACACCTGTACATCTCAGTCTGCACATAAACCTAAAGCACACACCTAAGTACAAACCAGCCACTAACCTGCCTACATCTTTTTAACAATAGCAAAGCAGGGCCTGTTTCATGTAAAGCCAAAAGCAGCCTTCAAACATAACTCATCCCAGCCTGCAAGGCCATGCTTAGTGCCCTGTGGGGAGGATGGACGTGTGGCCAGAACCTCCCAGCTACCAGGGCTGGAGCCTTAGTGAAAACACCAGGTGATGTGTTGCTTAGCTGCATGCTAATTCACGGGAGCTGCCATATGTTGTCTCCTCGTGTGGGCGGCTTGGCATTATAGTTGCTAGACAGTCTTTAAAAAAAATACAAAATAAAAAGCTACAGCTTTCAGAAGAAGCATACCGTCACAACACGACAGCTTCTGGAGGGTTGGTTATAGCAGTCACAAGGCAGGAATGCCCAGGCATCAAGGGCAGACAGAAGATGAGGAAGACCCATCAGAAATAGCCTGACAAATAGCACTGGGAGATGGCATTGGCCTTTGTGAGTTAAGCAGTGAAATCTGTCTCCTAAGGATCTAGGTCAGCTCGGCATTTCACGGCGCTTCAGCTGGATGTGCTTTTAAGACAAAGCTCAGCAAATTGAGCTCTCTGAAAGCACTTCCTCTTCTCTCATCACACCCAAAACTTTTACCAAAAAAACCCCAACCAATACAGAATTAACGTCACCAATCACTCTTAGTTTTATTTAGTGCCGCTCATAAATCACCCCTTCCCCCACCGTTTCTGCTTTCCAGACATCCAAAGCATCCTGAAACAATTAAGTCAAAAATCAACCCCAGTCACCCGAGAGCCAACACAGAGTTAATACTAAACCAAAACACAACCAGCATCATGCAAAACCTGGCTCCAGCTTTATCAGACACTCCTGGCAGTGAGGACAGCACACGGGAGCAGCCAGCCCTGCGCAGACCCCAAGCATTCACCAGCCAGGCAGCTTCCCAGGTACCCAAAATCACCCCGATAGAAACAGCACCACAAAAGAAGAGCCCTGAACTCCTAATGTTGCACTTCCCTAAGATAATCCTCTCTAAACTATCGATAAGAGCTTCATGCTCCAAGAGCCAGAAGCAGACCTGGAGAGCATCACCCTCCACGTACCTCCACTGCTTCTCCTGCTAATTGTTTTCAAAATGGGGAGAAAACAATGTCCTGTAATCATCTGCTTACAAATGAACTCCCCCCAGCACAGGGGGGGGATCATGCTGAACGCCAACAACAGTTCAGCCATCTGCAGATTAGGTGCCATGTGAAAGGGAAACAAGGAACAGATGAAAATACCACGAGGCAAATCGCCGTTCCTTGCCAGGAACGAAGCAGAACAATAGCTCTGATAAGACATGTGCCACGAGCCAAGGAGAGGTGATGGAAAAACAGCAAAAAAGCAACTCCAAAACAGCACACAGAAACGGTGTGCTTACACCTCACTATTTAAAACGTGGTTAAAGAACAGGTAACTAAAACCATGCCCTCTGGTAGCACTTCTTTAAGGTACAGGGTCATTAAATAAAACACAGCGTCTTGCTGTCTACTGAGGCTCAAGACCAAAGAGAAATGCGTCAAAAATCAATCATGTAAGTTACTGCTCCGTGTTAGCTAATTACTTTCAGAGCAACATGTGCAAAAGCAGTCATATACTAACATATGAAAACCAGAACTGGCCAAAATGAGACTGCAAGTACCTGAAATCCGGGGTCAGATGGTGGCTGGGCCCAAACGAGAACCTTAATTTGCATCTGCATTTCTTCCTCTCCTTCACCTCCCAGTATTAATCCCACCTCCCCTGCTTCCAGTTGGCCAAAACAGAGGACCAGCAACCAGCACACCCACATTCCCCAACACATCAAACATCAGAGATTAAACACATTCTAATAAATATATGTTTGTTCGCAGGCTTTCAGGAATTGAACAATCCAGAAAAGCAAACTGCCTCATTTGTGTTTTCAAGGAGAAAAGAACATGATTCATCTCAGGTAACGACCACAAGCCATTTGTGCATCTCAAATACACCACAGTGGTTTTTCCACAAACTTTCGTGCTTTACTGGAAACAAAGCTGCTCTCTGTGGCAAGACCCAGCAAGTTCCCTGTTTACATATAAATGGAATACACTTACATACACCACCACCATTAAAACCTCAGAGCAATGCTAACTGAGGAAAGAATTTCATCTTGTGGGGGGAAAAAAAAACACAAAACAGTTACACTTGGAAACTGCCATGCTTAAAATAAAACTATCATATGATCTTTCGTGAAGGTTCTGGGTCACTGCTTACTACCTCATTTAATCCCTTTGTGGGATCTTTCTGCTCCGTTTCCCTTTTATGTTCTCTGAATCCCATCTGTGGTTCACGGTGTCAGATGAGTTGAGTGGAGCCATCAGTAACCGCCCTGTTACAGCACAGCTCCCCACAAACAGGGCTGGATGACCGCGTGTCCTCGTGGCTTTTCCCCCTTACAAAAGCTTCTCTGGTTCAAAACGCTTCCTTCCCCCACGCTGACTGCTCTGTTTTGGGGAAAAGGAGTGGCTTTCTATGCCAGCCAGTCCTGGTCAGCCAAGTGTGCATACGATTTGTGAAGGTTGTGTAGGTGAACCCGGAGCAGCACAGCACAGCATCGGGCGCTCAGAGCCTGGGGCAGCCTGCTGGGCTCCTGCTCTGCTCCAGGCCTGGTCCCAACCTGCCCACCCACAGCACATCACACCACGCTCACACTGAACACATCTCAGCTGCTCATTCTACACACAGCACGACAACTCCATACCAAAACCAAACCAAATGAAAACAAGCCATGAACAGGGGTGTGAATCCATTAATAGGCCATAAGAAGACGTGGCCACTGAAGAAAGCAGTAAGCCCCAAGCTTTGATAGCAGCATCTGCTTGCTGCTTCCACAAACCCCACTCCAGTGGGGAATCTGGCAGCAATTGATGGAGTCCCTCCTCACCACACAGCCTCGTCAGCACTGCCATTGCTGCACAACACTGTGTCAGGCACAACAAGTTACCTGACAACTGATGGTATTACAAATGCATTCAACTAATCGTTGAATATATGCTCTGGTAATTAAATGCCATTAAGGGTGGTTTTTGTTGTTGGTTTTTTGTTGGTTTTTTTTTAAGCATTATCCTAAAGAAAAGTGATATTGAAATGAGGATAGCACTCAGAGCGTGCCTGACATTTGCCATTAAATGTCATTGATAGTGAATAGCTCACACCTAATTGCTGAGCACCACCAGCCACAGCATCTATCACTTCCATTAAAGGCAGCACCACGCAGCGGTGGGACACTTTGATGTCATCATACACAGTTTAAACAGATTTCTCACCTTTTAAATATCAAGGGGCCACATTTTCTTTAACACCTCTCTAAGGGGTTTGCCCTTCAACCAGGAGATACCAAGAGCTGAAAGGATAAAACAATCAGGAGACAGTTTACTCTGCAAACCCAGCACAGGGTTGGAACAGTCACAGGGCTGTTAAAATATCACCTCGCTGTCTGGGGAATGTTATGACAGAGGAAACATTAAAGCACCTCTGCAATCCAGCTCACCGTGGCTTTTAAAATCACATAAAACACAGCAAAAAAGGGCTGAACAGCAGAATCCTGTGATGACTATTTCACCACGCAGACAAATGCTGCTATGGAGAGGAAACAAAGTGTATTTGGAACATAAACAAATGAAAGTAAATGTTTCCTTGTGCGGATTCGGGGAGGATGCAAACATTTGTTTATGAAATGGTCAGCTGCTTCAGTGCTTACATCCCCTAGGAAACCTCCCCTAACGTACACTGCTCTGGAAAAAGCTGACATTTAAGACCAGAAAAAAAGCACCTCCTCACACATTTCACGTCTTAGTGTGCTCAGAGATGGGCTGACAAACAAGGTCACGCCATCGCCTTAATGAAAATCACAGTGTCAGGAATGACTGTGAAACAAACCAGAGCAGCTACTAAGGAGGGTAGAACAGCAGCCTTAAAGGATGTTCACACTGTAGAAGACATGACTGCATCTCACTGCCAAGGAGTTACAACAGACAGTTGCTATCTGCCACTGTATCAGTGCCTAGCATTACCAACACAGGATATCGTATTTTTTTCTTTGTATCTGTATGTAAATCAGCACTAAAGAAATACACCCCAAGCCAGGTGCACAGGCTACAATCTAATCTTATCCAGTAGATTGGAAAGATGCCCTCCATTCATCTGGAAATAGCTCAATACTGAAAATGCTAAAATCAGATGTAACTACACCAGAGGACAAATGGATGCGTTTACCTGCTATGAGAGGAAAATGCCCAAAGGAAAAGCTGGGAGAGGGATACAAAGCTGAGAACCTTTTCTCAGGTGCCGAAAGTCATGTGTGACCACACAGCCAGATAAAGCACCAAGATAGGAGTGATCTGAAATAAGAGACTCCTTTTTAAACACGCTGTACACATAGCAGGGACACCATCTGCACCCGCTTTTGAGCTAAGATTAAAGTGAGCACAGGCAGCCAAGCTAATAAACTATTGTAAAGCTAATCATTCGTCTTGGGCAATACAATCTGCAGAGCTCTACAACAAACGAAGCTGCTAACAGCTTCCCTTTTAAAACAGTCGAGGTACTACTACAGAAGGGAAGTGCTTTGAGAGCAACCAGCAGCTCCATAAACTATTCTGTCCACCTACAGAACTCAAAGCCACTTAGAGCCCATCCTCCTCAGACCCCAATAGCCCTGGTCTGCAGGAGTGCTGTTGGGGTTTCCTGTGCTATGTGCAAAGAGAGGGGAGTCGGCAGCCACCTGAGCACTCCTCCTTACCTTGGCAATGAGGAATAAAATATTCATGCCTCGGCTCCAGCTACACTGTGACAAGCCATTTTCCAAAACTTGCATTGCTATGAACTACAGCACCTGTCCTGCAAGTGATTTCCAACGAGCACGGTAATAAATGAATCTTTAATATGATGCAACATTAGCTCAAATTTAAATATTTACTATGCAGTTTGCATATTTCAAACGTAAGCATGCTCCAGAGACTCCCTCAGCTGCTTGTTTTCCTGGTCCACCATCTTTGGTGACAAACAGCACTTGTGGCAGAGTAGCCTTCATGCACCCAGCACCAAAAAGCACGTATCCAGTGCCAAGCTGAGCTCCTGCCCAGCCCTGGGAGCAGGGGATGCCCTCACTGTGTGCAAGGAACACACAGATCTACACCAAGCAGCATTCTGCTGCAGGACCACAGGGAACCACGACAGCTGCAGTTGGAAAGATGAAAGATTTGCGGTGATATTTTAGCACAGTTCATGGAATTTCACACTTCGGGGTGTGAAGGTTTTTGCTCTGAGGCTCCAACTGCTTCCCACGTCCAATGGCTTACATTGGAAGGATGTTCCGTGGGCTCAGGGTAGCACACAAGCCGTGTCTGAATTCAGGATACCATCTTGAAAGATTTCCTTGCAATTCACCATAACTAATGCAGGGAAGCACTCAATCACAGTCTACACAGCCCATAATAATATCCTTTGATCATAAGCACAGCACTGGGAGTAAGAATCCCTACGCTTACGAGCAATTTTGCAATAGAAATATGCAAAACATTATAACACATCAGGACCAGAACACCAACACCTTGAAATAACAGCAGCTCCTTAAAAAACACAGTCCTCCATCTCTTCAGCACGAGGGGAATGCAGGCTCCTTGCTATGCACTGCACATGCTGTGTGCTATTACATACTGTGTGCCTTCTCTCTGCCTTGCCAGGTCCTCAGGTTCAGACATATCAAAGCACCTAAAGGACCTAATTGCCTCTTTTCTTCCTTTTTTTTTTTAAACATGAAGAATATGAAAGCAGATTCTGAAGCTGGTCCTTGGTAGCAGGCCCATTTTCATCTCTTTAAACTCAAAGAGAGTAATTCCCTTGAAAATTGTCACAGCATTCTGGCAATCCATGAAGAGGAAGTTCAACAGCCTTAAGTCACTAATCATAACTACAGCAGATACAGAGCATAAATTACGTCTTAATATTTCACAGTAGTGAATCGTGTGTATTCTTTTATCTTAATTACTGGATTCTTTTCTGTAAATCAAATATTCCAGACGTGTTTGCAGCCAGTAGGGTGTCAACAGCTGCAACTCCTTTCTCTTGAGCGTTACCATTCCATCTCCTTCCCTTGGTGCAAGGTGTTGTGTAAACCTCATCTTAACCACCCCCTCCTACCTGCAGACACAGAAGTGTCACATCAATTGTTGTTCCTATCACACTGTTTTTACTGCTGCAAGCGGCCTCATTCTGACCAAGACACATTCCCACCCATGATGTTGCCTATGATTTACGCAGCAGGTAGAACTGCTCTAGCATTTCTTAGATCCTCCAAAGGCACACATTACACTAACTCATGCACACGGGATGCAGACTTCCTAAGAAGGAGCCCCATAAGGAGGGTGAACCCTATAGCATTCACTCACTATAATGCAAGCACCGGGGCGTTACTAAGCTATTAGAACAAAGTTCATCTGAATCAGACATCCACTGGCATTGTGACTGCAAGTCACAGCAGAAGGGATGGATCATTTCCTCCCCCAGTCATCAGCATGAGACACTGCCAGCAACAGCACCTTTAAAATTCAGTGTTGCGAGGCACTAAATTCATTATTTGACCTGCCAAAACCCTCACGCTGGCTGTGACTAGCAATGAATCCACTTCATGGAAATCTCCACTGTAAAAGAGAGCAAACAACACTGCACAAATACTGCGCTGTAAACGTTCCAAGAGCAAGACCTGAAGTTCAACAGCACTACTGATGTGTCTGGTAGAAAAGGATCTGCAAACAGAACAAGCCTCCTTACAGCTGCTAGTCAAGTCTTCCTTACAGCACCCCTAAACACAGCCTGCTGTGCTGCTCCTCTTAGCTGTTTCCAGCAAGGATCCCACGTACACACCAGGATCAGGAGCTACACATCACCTCATCCTGCAAGATCCAACAACTTCCAGACAGCTCCAGGACATCAGGGTGCACTTAGTGCTCCTGCAGACAACTACCAAGCATCACTTACACCTCTCACAGTGCCAGAGCCTTACCTTGGAAGGTGGCCCTTACGTTTAGACAGGTTTCTGCTTTGTTTGGTGCTGTAATTACAATCAGCATTTTACTGCTTGATAAGGAAGTTCTCCAACTAAAAGGAAAATGCTGTTTGTTTTACAGAGTGTCCCCTGGGTGTAGCAACAGTACCTCCAGGTGCATGGATTAAGAGAAGATTTACACAACAGCACAGCTTGTGTACATTCCAAAAGGAAAGAGCTCAAATTTAAGATTTACTCAGCACGGAACAACTTCTTTTTTTTTTTTGCTTATTTTAATAATTTTGCATTGCTTTTAACTTTAAAATATACCAAGAATCAAGGCCTTGAAGGAAGCAGGTTAAAAAAAAGAAAAGCAAAACAATGCAGAAGTTCCACTTCAACAGCAGAGCAGGATACTTACACGCTACTAATTTAATTAAAGAGGGTTTTTTTTTTCCCTTTAAATACCCTCCAATGGCCCAAAACGAACGCAGACTGATTTAAAAATCAATCATTTTAATCAAAATTACAAGTTCAAATCCTCCACGGATTGGTGTTCAGTGACTACAGAGTCAAAAACGCACATCCATCACATGCCTGCCTCTTCCCTGCTCCGAGTCCCAGGCTGGGAGAAGAATGGGTTATCTCATTTATGCAAAACACGAGCACCTCAGGCTGTGCTGCCAGCCCCTGTCCCCATTTATGCTCTCTACACAGGCCCTAGGTAGAAGAAAAGAACTTACCATGGTCACCAGGTGGAGCTGACCTGGTGCATCTTGCACAAGGGGGAGAGCAAATGGCAAAGTAAGCATCGAGGGACGGGATGCACACCTCAGTGACATTTCCCTTTCCCTACAGAAAACCATTTCGAAAGTGGGAAAACAAATTTCCTTAATGAATTATCTTCACAGGCTCACGAAGCATAACAGTGTATCTTTGGAGACTCGAGCACGGGCACAGAAAGCTGACAGCACTCAAGCACCCCCAAATGACCAGAGAGAAAATTTTCAACTGCAATAATCCTGAAGGTCAGAAGCGTTATTAAACATGACAGATGCCCTCACTACTCAACACCAGAGGACACGGCTGGATTTGCTCTAGCTCCATCTCCTCTTGCTACACGTAAAGCAGCAAATGAACCATTTAATGCATATTTAAATAAAAAAAAAAGAAATAACATTTTTTCCTTCTCTGTGTTTTAAGATGACAAGCAGTGATTTATTTAGCAGACAATGATCTCAGTCTCAGGTGTAGGAAATAACTAGCTTTCCTCTGCTACGAGGGATCACACAGTACAAAAGCAAAGAAGCAAAAGGTGCTGAGGACTACGCTATTGTGAGAAATGCCATAAAACCTGAGAATATGGGCAGTCAGATGTGCAGAGGAACCACTTTCATCCTTCCCTCACCAGTCACATCATGCTGTCGTATGGTGCGTGATGCTCCTGGGCACAAATTACAAACCTCTTGGTAACAGAATGGGGGCGTGGGGAGCATCAATGGGATTTATTCCAATTGTTCCCTCCTTCTTTCCCTTCTACTTTTAAATTGGGAGAAATAACAAAAGCAATTTTGCCAGATGAGCACGGCGTTCCACATGCAATCCTATTTTTGTCCCCGCTGTTCTCACAATTGCCCTTCCTGTTCTACACAGCAAACAGCTTCACCCTGGCGGGCAGCAATCCTCTGCTCTGATCCCACCACCTTCTCCCTTTGGGGTTACCTGGAGCCTCTGCTCCGGCACAGAACACACAGGGAAAGCACATGAAAAAAAAAAAAAGCATTACCAACTATTCTCCAGGATTTTTTTTCCCCCCATATGTAACCCATAAACAGTACGGCCTGGATTTCAGTTGTACGGATCTGGGGCAGATGGAGGGGAATGGAGGAAGAGCTGGATTCACGCCCTGAAGTTACGTACACACAGTCCTCACTCCCAGCTGTTTAATCCTTGTTCTCAACAATGTTCCCATCTGTCTGAAACCCCAAACATGGATGCTGTCACCCCTTCCGAAAGGCAGCGATGCTGTTGCGACATAGGACATCCACGGATAAAGGAATATGGTTGTACTGGGGCACTGCACTGCAAAAGCTACGCAGGAAACAAAAGTAATAATCAGAAAATCCCCCCAAAGTCCTCAACACTGTTGACTTGGCAATGTAATGCCATTTATGGAGCTGGAGATGGCTGCCTGCACAGCACAGCTCTGGGAGCAGCCCAAGACACGCAGGTTCAGCTCCCGCAGGACAGCCATGCTCTGCCCTGCCTTCACAAGGCAGACAACACAGGGGAGAGAATGCTGCTTTATTTTTCTATCAAGTTCTGTGCACATTAACCCCCAAACCCAGAGCAGCCTCCTCCTCCTTTCCACAGCTCAACCCCATCTGAAAAGCTTTCCCAACAGCTTGCTAATTTAACACACCAAAGGCAAGCAAATCAATTCAGCACTTAAGAACAGCCTGATGCTGCGCACACACTTTTTGTTGCAGGGCCATGATGAGCCCTCACCCTACAGCACAGCACAGCTCCAATCTGTGTGAAAATACCAAGTGTCATCTGGGCGAAAGCAAATCACAAATCTATCGAGAAGCATTTTAAAAGGGAAGGGAATTATCAAAATGGATTCATATGCATCTGGAATGATTTAAATACAAAATGCCCAGCAAATCTCCCCGCTCTGCTGACAAATCACCAGCTGAGGTAAATCCCAGATAATGAAACATTGCAAGAAAGGCTCTATTTAATAATTTAGCTCCTGTCAAGGAGTTTGTATTGATTCTTGTTTTCAGCACAGGGAGAGAATGTTATCTTCAGCCTTACAGCTCAATGACAGCATCAGTGAATTTAATCACCGTGCAGCTCCTGCCATGCAATCCTTAAACTGTCACCTCTGATTCTCCATCACTCCTCGCTGCTCCCCTCCGAGCCCCCACACGCCCACATTTTCATACTAATCTCCTGCCCCACGCGTGCCCCTCTGTAATCACAGCAGCATTTCAATCTGCTTCGCATTAGACGTAACAGCCAATCTCATTTGCAGTCTAAATTCTTGAGCTTAAATAATTCAGTGCTCCTTCAGACGTCTCACCCGTCCGTCAGCGTGCGGCCCGCCGTCCTGCACAGCCCGGGGTGAGCATGGGATGGGAGCTCGGGGAGGAAGGACATCTCTCAGCCATCCCAGCTGCAGAGAGAGGAGGCCCATGTGGAGAAGGAGGAATCTGCGCTCCTCAGCGTTTTTTCCACACCAAAATGGAAAGGTCAGGCCGCCTCGTAAGCAGCCAGGAAAAATTAGCTGCAGATTAATTCAGCCGTGGCTCAGGAACAGAACATCAATTCATCTACAGAGAAAGGCTTTTAAACACATAAACGCTTGTGGCTACAGCATCCTCACCCAGGTATTTGCATTCAAAGCATTAGCGCCTATACAAGCGCAGGGAGTGCCGGATCCCTGCTTTAACTGCAGCTAACACACAGGGCTGGGGTGGAGGAAGAATACAAAGGAGAGGAAGCACACACCGCATAATTTAGAAAAACAGATTTCTTTTCTTTTCTCCCCTCTATTCCCAGCGAGATGCAATCCTTTCCATTTTATAACCCTTTGGATCACAGTAAAACGATCCCAGAGGCCCTCACAGACAAGGTCATCATACACAGATTTTCTATTACAGGGCACTAGCGGCTCTTCACAACTGTCTTTTTATGCACTTCTGCCTTTCCATCCCGACTATAAATTGTTACAAGGCCCTGGGGCAATCCAGCTGCACGCTCCATTCAAATCAGGCTTCAAGGAGAAAGCAGCACCGTCAAGATGCTTCAATCAAGTAAACACACAGGCACAAAGGGCAACCGCATCACAGATAATGTTTTCTTTCATAAGGCAAATTCACCATTTTTCTGTTTTAAAAGCACCGCAAGTTTCTCTCTGATGCTCAGACTCAAAGTGGAGCCCATTAGCATTTTAAATGTGACACCAAATTAAGTCGAAACATGATAAATCAGAAGCATGCTGCTAAAACCCATTTGCCGGTTGGGCTCTCGGAGGGAAAAAAAAAAAAAAAAAAAAGAAAAACCTTAAAAAGGAAATCGGGGCTCATTTATCAAACACCGGAAACTCAAACAAAA
>VXAB01003884.1:252818-278889 GCA_013399175.1 Odontophorus gujanensis | reverse complement strand
AAAAAAAAAAAGGAAAACCTTAAAAAGGAAATCTGGGCTCATTTATCAAACACTGGAAACTCATATCAAGAAAGGTTTAAGCAGGACAGGATTAGAGAGCAGATTTATCATCGCTATTGCTGGTGGAGGGCAAGGTGTGCAGGGTGAGTGTGCGTGAGCCTGTGGCACAGACACAGCAGCTTGTTAGCAGCACCAGCTCGGTGCTGGGCAGAGGGGCACAGCCGCAGGTGGCTGCTGTTGACCGAGCTGCTGGTCCCTCTCCACGCTCCCCCTCAGCCCCCACCTCCTGCTGGTCCCCTTCTGCAGAACTGGTTACCCCACGGCACGCCGCGTGCTGCAGCAGGAGCAAAGCTCTGAGCACAGCGCGAGGTCACGCCCAGGTCTGCAAGCTCTTGGCACCCGAGGGCCGCGCTGTCAGTGGCACACGACACCGCCAGGCACAAACCTGAGCGTCTCAGGCATCAAACTTCAATCACACCGTAACCAGTGCTGCCTCATCAAAGCTAAATTAACAAAAAAGCCCATTAGCGAAGACATCTGGTAGAGCAGAAAGAAGTTCAAAGTAATAACGCTGTCTGGAAACCTGTACTTTTTTCTTCCCCCTCCTGCAGCTCTATTACTGCACTGTATTAGATCTGTGCCTCTCTGGAACTTAATAGATCTGCACAGAGGAAGCTCTGCCAACTAGATCTGGTTCAGATCAGGCTACAGCAGGCTTGGCAGCATTCTCGGCCTCTACAGAACAATCAATAACGTTCCCTTTATGCTGGGTTCTGCCGACTGCCACAGGGCTCTCAGGCTTTGTGCAGAATGCCCTTCTAACACAGACACGCTTTGCCACGATCACCTCCACCTCTGCAACCGCATCACTGCCCCCAGCACAGCACCAGAGGGACAGCAGCCATCTTCTGGAGGTGCTGTCACACGGAGCAAACACAATGTTTGTCCAAGTCCACGCAGCCACTGAGGTTTGCTATCAATGCAGCAATGTCCCGACAGTGCCCATCAATGATGCAGGAAGGGCAGCAAAATTCTTAATCACGCAAAGGCAAAGCGGATTAGAAGGCAAAAGCTGAGAAGTATGACCTAAGAAAACAGGTTTTAATCTCTTAGTCAAATGGAATAAGGAAGGACACGGGGTTCAAGAGAAACTGGACCAGCCCTACTCTTGTCATTTGTCCAAAAACCAAAGACAGAAAAACCTCCGTGCGTTTTCCCTGCCACCCTTCCCCCATCCATCCCCACATCCGACAACTTCTGGAGCCAAAAGGCCCCTGCACCGGGCAGCTGCTTTCTGAACCCAGCACTCAGATCTCAGCATGCAGCCAGAAGCTGGAACGTGCACGCGAGTTCTCTCCCCCAGCTTCTGCGTACCATCAGCTTCATAAAGCAAAGCTCAGGCAGATGAAAATAGCAGAGAAGACCCGAGACATTATGCCTTCAGAATACTATTACCTCACTCCTGACTCCCATCCCTTTGCTTGAATCCTAAATAAGCACGGGGTTTGCTTGGATCCTAAAGTGAGATTGGTATATTCAGAAGGGGAGCTTTTCACAGTGACTGTTGTGGAGTGGCAAGGCTAAGTAAAAGCAAGGGGATTTGTACCTGCTGGGGCATCTTCCACCAAAAAAAGACAAATTAAAGCTTCCCTATAGGTACCTGAGCTTGTACCCTGCAGTACCTTTACTATCATGCTGTTCTGAACAACAAAAAGAACCTTGAAAATTTGACTACCACACCTCCTCCTTTTAAAGCTTACACTCCTGTAAGTGGGGGGGGAAAAAAAGTAAAAACCCACTTTTGTACCTGAATGGTGCACAGAGCAATAGGAAGGGTAGGCTGAGCTGAACGTGCAGCCAAAAACTTCTGCTTCACCATAACCCAATTGATAACGTACTTAATTAGCAGGCGACATTTCAAAGCTGTTGACTTTTTCTTCCCTGCTCCACTTGACACGCTGAGCTGAAGGCAAAACAGGGCTCTGTTCCTGTTGCTATCTGGCACTAGGAGAGGAGAAATCAAGTGTCCTTTCCACTGTACGTCTTTCCTCTCCCAACAGGAAAATCAGCAGTGACAAATGCACTGAAGACTCATCTTTGCAAGCACTGCCAGAATCAAAGGGCTGTGGTGTTTTTTTGCTCTTTTCTTGGCTTCACCGTTTCTACAAGATCATTTTATGTATTATGTCAGTAAGAAAAAACCAGCAGGAAAATTAAGGAACTCAGAGGAGGCAAAAGAAAACAAGGAGTGATACCATTTCCATGTGAAAACGCACACAATTGCCAGCAATGCTGATGTCATATCCTTTGCATACTGAAAACTAAAACATGGTGCAATGCCCACACAGCTCTGCAAACAGCTTTTACTGCTGCCTTAGACCAAGAGCAACAGTAAAAGCTTTAGCTTTTGTTGCTATTAACACCCTGGGGAACTAGTGCAACTCAGCAAGACCTGCCCAGAACAGCAACCACTGCTTCGTGATTCCATCCCAACACAAAGGCACCTGCTAACACACATGGGCAGTCCAAGCTGTGAAGGCAACGAGGGGGATGTCCAGCTGCAGGCCACACACTGATGGTATGCACAGCTCAGCACAGCTCAGCTCAGCTCCAAACCCACCAGCAGCCACAGCTGCCCCATCCCAACCCCTGCTCCCACCACCACTCCCCAGCAGAGCTCGAACTCCCTCGAGTTTCAAACCCTTATCACAAAGCAGAGCACAACTTGAACTCTACAGCCTGATTAGCTACAACTGTACAAGCACAGATCTCAGCCTCAACAGCAGAACCACTCTTTGAGGAGCCAGCAGGATGGCTGAGGAGCTGTGGGATGAGGCACAGGCCAGCAGGCATTGCCACCTCACTGCAGAAGGGGTGGGGAAAAGGAGGAGGAGGAGGAGGAGGAAGAGGAGACGTGAAAACGTTTCTTACCAGTTTGAAGTCTTGAATGCTGCAGATGAAATACGGGGTGTTCGGCCGGCGGCTTTCAATGTATACGCAATCTTTAAAAGAAACAAGATTTTAAAATAATGGAAATTAACTTCTGTACCTCAAAGGAAAACAAAAAAACAAACATGAAAACAGGATAAATTAAAAACAGCCCATGCTTGGAAAGAGCCACCGTTTCATTTGCATAACATAATTTATTCCAAGTGTGAGCCATAAATAGAAACTAGATGCTCTATGATGATAAATAAGGGAATTAGCTGCATCATTCTGATTTGAGCAGACATTTTGCTGGGAAAACAAAAGGAAGTCATATGAGACCCACTCTGAAGCCGGTTAATAAAATGACCACGTCACAACCTATGAACCAGATCAAAGGGAGACGGGAAACTAATCCAATCTGTTGTGGTTAACCTGGTATTAAGGACCCAGCACCAACATATTTTCTCTAATTGTAAAGAAAACCAAGGCAACCAATCGCAGATGAAATGCAGCACACTGAATTAGCTTTACCTCGGGGAAGAGCTGTGCTTTCTCCAATTACATTTGACACAACAGAAGCAGAGTAATTATTTTGGCTTGCTTTTGACAATCGGAACCCTACAAGGTTGATGTAAAATAAGGTTTGTTGTATTTAAAGAAGCAACAGAAGCAGCGCCTCGGAATGAAACTACAGCGTGGAGGGGAAGGAACTGCCTGATTAATGATAATGACCTGAGAAATCCACACTCACCCATCCAAGCAGCAACCCAAGGACAGCCCTGGTGTCCATGCAGGCTGCCCTCAGAAGACACAAAGAACCCTATCTGTTCCACGAGGGATTCTCCATGACCCCCAATATCCCAGGAGAGAAATACTTAAAAGTCTTAGAGTTCCGGAAGGCACATCTGAAAGCACAGCTAACACCCTGCTTCACACCCTGCAAAACCCCAAAGCCCATTCTGCTTACACCACAGCCATCCATTCCCACCTCAGAGGTAGGACCAGGAGGGAGAGCACGAAATGGCTGTGGCTTCTTTACTGCTCATTTAACATCTAAGTATGGGATTATTTTTCCTCCATCTTCCTTTTGCTTATCTTCACCTTCTCAAGTCTCAGTGTAAGAGTGCAGATTTACACAGCTCAGTTTGCATACCCACTGGAAGGAACTGCAACGCAGAGGTGTCTTGGTTTTACTGACCCAGGCTTTCGGTGTCGCCCAGGAGAGATGCTGGTCTGCAGGAGGTTACAAATCAGGTTGGTGTCAGAGCACATGAGCATCAAAGCTGGGCAGAAGGTCACCTTGACTTCTGCACTGCAAGGAGCTCCTCGCTGACAGCCCCAGCTCGCCGTGGCCCCATCCCCAGAGAGCCAGCAAGCAGCTAAAAGCAATCACTTCAGCTGTCACCCAAACCCTGCTGCGACAGCTCAAATAGCTCAGGCTTTTAAGAGAGAAACATTTCCAGAGAAATGGGAAAAGGTTACCAAGGCCCTTCTGTTCTTCAAAAGAAAATCCCTTTAGCACAACTACTATTTAGCAATAGGCAATTCCTTGAATTAAAAAGCCTAAAGCCACAGAGCACAAGTTCCCAGAAGAGATCTCATCTCACACAGAGATACGTGTGAGCCATGAGTACCCAGAACACAGGAGAGCATCCTCCCCTGCTCCTCCAGCAGCCTCTCCTCGCTGCCCATTGCAACCACAGGAGCTAAGCAAACCTGCAAGGGCCAAATTCCTGCCTGCAGCACTACCCAGTGGGCTTCTTCACCACGCCAGTCTCCATCCATCAAAAAATGCTCTGCTCATCGTTTCACAGCAGCATTTAATAAAGCTAGACGAGCTTGACAAAATGGATTTCTCTTTTAAGCTTGAAACACATTGCTTGAAACACATTTCACAACAAGAATCAAAGATACAGGGGATTAGGATCTGGATTACACACTGCACCAATGTTGGCATAGCTCAGGGTGGGCAGGACGGCAATCTGCTTGAGCATTCTCCTCCCTGCCTCCAGTGCAGAGAACACTGCCACCATGGGGCACGTGCCATGGGCCCAGCAGAGCACACAGCTCACAGCTCTCCCCATCACTGCTGAGCAGCCCAACCTCACGTCCATGCTGCTGCTTCCTACCATCTGCAATGTGACAAACCAAGCGTCGTGCAGCAATGGTCTCTAAAGAAATAGAGGATGTTAAATGCACTGAAATCCTAGCTTTTTTTTTTTTCTTTCCATTTTTAATCGGAAAATTATAAACATTTTTAAACAACCACCTCTCCAGTGTCTCTGTACAATTACGCAGAATTACGCCCATTCAGATAGAGCAAAATTTGCTTCTCCCAAATGACCAATTTCAAGCTCCATATTTTCGAGCTAGGATAGTAGCAGCTGTTGCAACAGCATGCATATGTGCATTTTAAAAGCCTCAAATATCATATATGTAATCAACCATCAACACCAGAAGAACTGTAATCTACTTGACTCATAACTCACGTAGTACTTTTTACCCCAAATCCTCAAACGCCCACAGAGAATCACAGCCTCCTGGGAGCTGAGACCAAACTCATCCTCCACCTCCCCCTCGTACTGACCCCTCTTACTTCAGCTCAGCTTCTCCTCAGCACACTGTAACATCCCTCTGCAGCGGCCCCACAAAGCCCAGGAACACAACCTGGCTGCGCCTGCGGGCACAGCAAACCCTGACTCAGGGCTTCAGTGCAGGAAGAGAGGCACACCTGGCTGCCTGACAAGGCAAAAAAAAAAAAAAAACAACGAAAGATGACATCCCATTCGGATGCCTGCAAAGCAATCCAGGCCGTGCAGATAAGAAAACAAGTTAATTCAGGTGTGAAGCAGTGCTGCAAGAGAGAGAAACTGGAAGAATGCCAGAAGGGGAACAGTTATGGATGCGTCCACATTAGCCACTCAAAGCTCACCATAAAATGCAATTACTTGCATTTACCAGAGATCCAAACCACAAATACATCATTTTGAAGAAGAGCTCTGTGGACCAGGTGACAAAGGAAGGCTGTGCATCGTTTCCCAAAGGCAACTGTGCCCACAAAAACACCTAACATGGGTCAACAGCAGCTGCTCCCTACCTGACTGCACTGCCACGTGCTGCTGCACTGACCACACACTTGTGCAGCACCTGAGCTCCACGCAGCTGCAGAGAGTGTGCACAGACTTGGGTAACATCAGCCAACTCCCAGCACTACTGCTCAGGCTGCTTTGGGACTGAGCATCCCTTACAACTCTGACGCCCCATTTCTCCAAGAGAAGCAGCTGGAAGACTTGAAGTCACAAATTATAGATGCACAACTGGGCCCTGAATGGTTACTGATCAGCAGTGTACCAGAGCAGTGCATCTCTGTGTGCCCTCCTGCCTTCAGCCAGCTCTGAAATTCTGGACAGTTATCAATAGCTCATCCCAGGGAGGGCTTCACAACACAGGCATATTTCAGACACGTACCATTAATACTTGTCTTTACTAACATTCAGTGCTTTCCACTTCAGAAAGACCAACAAACCCCAAACTGACTATAAACAAGTTCCCATACATTTATCCATTTAAACTCACTTCAGTGGAGTGTCCACAGAGGCTGCTCAACAGCAATACATAACCCCATGAGCACTGATTTTCCAACAAGTACCAGCTTCCCCACTGCAAGGACAACAGAGAGCAAGAAACCCCATGTTCCCTGCACAGCCAGTGGGCCTTGCTGCCTGCTTCCATTTGCTTTCTATCCCATGTTGTGTAAAACCTCCCACTGGAGGCAAAGGATTTCTGTGACACATGGCAGGGAGTCATTACGCCTTCGGGCTCGTGACACTCACCAGATGTGCCCTGATTCTGAAGGGTTACTTTAATATTCCCACACTGAAAGCTGCTTTTAAAATTAGAGCTGGCATACATGGATTTAGAGATATTTTGGTTCAAAAAAAAAAAAAAACCAACACAAAACAAACAATCTCTCTGAGCACAGGAGCCTTTATCAGCTTAAACACAGCAGCTTGCGTTGCAGCCATCTCCACAATTAATCCTGTTGGGTTTCAGCTAATGAGCGAGCACTTGCGCCATCCAAGCACAACGCAGCAGCACACACTTCCAGGAGGTTCCTTGAAAGCCACTGGCAAGGCATCACCACAGCCCTGCTCCCAGTTCTGCCCCCCCAGCAGCTCTCTGGGTCGCACATCCCCCCCTCCTCGCTTCGCTCTCCTTTGGATATTCTACATGAGAGTCGCGTGTGCTGAAAGATGATGCTCCAGATGTGCAGTCACTCTGCTATGCACAGTGTGAAATAAGACAGGGCTGGGCAGGCACCGGGTTCCACAAGTCCATGCATCTGCTGCCAGCAACTAGCAGGGGAGGCAGCAGGTCCAGGGAAGCAGTACTTTCTGCAGCCAGCCAGCATGCTGGAGCCATGCAGCCTTCCTTCACAAGCACCCAGGTAGTCCTGCACAGAAGCTCTGCTCCGCCAGCACCACCCTGGGTTTGGGAGACAAAAAAGCAAGAAATGAAAAGGAAAACCTCATCCCTTTCTCAATGCTCTGAACACAGGTTACCAAACAAAGGTCAGCGATGGAAAACAGACCTCGCACTGAATGCCAGGCACAGAAATGCAACGAGAAATACACCAAGAATGCTACATCCGTGGTTTCAGCTAGAAAAATATTGCTGCTGACAGGTCGGGAGCTGTGCAGTTGCCTCTCTTCCCCCGTATGGCTGACAGCAAACAAATTGCCACGCTGATCTCGCACTGTCACTTCCTGCTGAGCAGATTTCAAGCAATGCTGCTCGCTCCCCGGCAGAGCAGCGCGCGTCGAGCCCTGTTCTGCAATAAACGGTTCGAGCAATTTACTGTGCTCATTTGAGGCTCACAGGAGTATTCCTGATGCCTGGACTGTAGTTCTTATTTGGCCAATGATTTTATTATAAACTGGTATCATAGCGAATCCATTTTCTTTAAAGGGTTTCTGCTGCTGTTTAATGGACTGTCAGTATAATTTAGATTTCATCTATTTAAACTCATTCAAGCCTGGCTCCTGATTGTACAATAAATGGAACATATTTCTATTCAACAAAATTAATGACAGTTAATTGCAGTCTGCAGTCCCCAGTTTTATAAAGGCGACCACTCCGCAGCTCAGGCACGAGCTGCAGCACCTCCCACACCAGTGAATTCTTCCCAGGCCACAATGAAAGCAAACAGGGCTGTAGGTGCTCAGCCACTAGCTCAGATCTGGGGATCCTCCCACCCGAGAATGGGCTCTCTTCCACTGAGCACATGAAAAGGGAGGAAGGGAGCCAGCCATTAACAGTGCAGCCTGCTCCACGAAGGCCCCAAATCAAAGCACACTGCTGAGAAGAGTCATTGCACTTCATTTCTTCCTGCTAAGTGTAAAAGCCCGATTTTACAATTCCACAGGGGAAAAAAAATAATCTTTTCCAACTTTTTAACTGATCTAAAAAAGACTTGCCAGAACTTCAAGGTTCTTCAGAAAGATGCATATTCATAACGTATCTATTTTTGTATGTGAATTCTGGTGTGCCCACCTCTCTCAGCTGGTAAAGCTGTCAGAATAAATAGGAGGCAGCACCTGGAAGGCTGACAAGCAGCCGAGCCATGTCACACAGGAGCCAGTCACTGTCAAGGAGTGAGCCAAATCCCCACGCTGCCATCCCAACCCAAACACCACGGAGCAGCTCTGCACAAAGCGCTTCCTCCCCCTCCCCCTGTTTACTCTGTTACAAAGTTGGCTGGTTGTTTGACAAAGCTGATGGGGGATTCCAGATTAAAACAACTATGTCAGCAATTTCCTCAGTTACAACGATGCCAAACATGCAGGGAACAATTCACAAGACATTGAGCCAGGAGCAAAACAAAGCTTCGGAATGGGGAGGTCTGAAGAGCTGCTGCTAGCAAGGCAGGCGGCGGTGGGAGGGAGGGCATCCCTGTCCCACCAGATCCAGCAGCTGGAAGTGGTGTTGGCCACGATGGAGCTCAGCACCAGGGATGCACACCAGCCCCCAGACGTGACCCCGGTGCTTCCCGATGTGACAGCACAACAACCCCACGGCGTGGGCTCGGTGCCCGGCAGCTGACATGGACACCACTCCAGAGCTCAAGCACTCCCCCATTGGAAAAGGGCCAAACTGACTCCAATGGCAGAAAAGCATCCAAACCCCTTGGATACATTTGGTGACAATGGAGCAGCGCTATTCTGCAACAGTATCTGATGCACAAATTCAGCCGCCTCCCTCCTCCCCTGACAGCTCACGGAGTCAGGGACAGAAACACAGACAAATCCCGAAGTGACACCAACCTACAGCTCCAGTAAAGTCCATACACAGGTCAAGTCCTATTTTCCAGCAGCAATATCTGAACCATCCCCAGCATCAGGTTGCACCCAGCAGAAACATCCACAGAGCAGCCTGGAACACCTATGGCACATACACACACACACACACACACACACACACACACACACACACACACACACACACACACACACACACACACACACACAAGTGCTTGTGCTCTTCCACAGCCACGACACGAGAGGAGGGGTGAGCACACAGGCACTGCTGACACCGACTCAGTACAGACTGCACTACTCACACTGAACCTCAACTCATCTCTGCAACATGAGCACCTTCCTTATCGTGACAGTCACGATGACAAGAGCAAAGTGAGAACTGCAAGGAAAATGAAAGCCTGAGATGTGAAAAGAACTGGAAGGGAGGCTGTGGAAATGGAGGGGACAGATGGGGAAGTGGGCCAGCAGCCTCCAGGACAGGTCTGTGTGACTGCCAGCACAGCCGAGGAGATTAATCTCATAGTGCCATCTCTAAGCTCTACTCCAATTCAGATGCTGTGCCTATGTTCATTACGTCTGTGCAAATTAGTAAGAATGGTATTCACACAGTAACAGCAGCATAACCTGTTTGGAAAAAAAAAATACATCCAATGATCTTGATTATCTATTTATTTGCAGTTACTACTACTCAAATACAGATGCTGAGCTTAGCACAAAGAAAATCAAATGTTGGATTAAGTGCTACACAGCAGACAGAGGGAGATTGCAACAGAGGACTTCAATGGCACAAAACAGACCCACAGCATTCCTCCTGATCACATCAGAGTGTTTAAGAGACAGAATCAGACAAATGGAAAAGATTTCCTTCCCCTGAAGCCCAGAAGATGTAAACTGGAGACAGCTATCTGTTCTGCACGCACCTCTAACATCCATCTCTCTAATCCTTTCTTTGCTGTGTGACTCTCATTGATTTAAATTCTCTTAATCTCTCTCAAATTGCATGCAATTTATACCCTTAGTTACATACACATCTCCCTATAAATAACCTCCCAGCTGGTAGATGTAAGATTGTCCTCTGCAAGATGTAATATCATTCTTTTAGAATATACGTTATGCACTGAAGTGTGAATGCAGAAGCTTGCTCCTGTTAGGAAGCTGTATTTTATATTAAAAAAAGTATTAAAGGACTCAAACAGGACCATTAGGGCCTCATCCTCGCCCGACCCCTTCAGCACCACACTGACCAAGCAGTGCTCACATTGCTCCTGCAGTCCAACACATGAAGCAGGTGCAAATCTTAAAGCAGAAAGAGCCAATGGGACAAACAATGAGAGCTATCTGCTCCTCCCTCCTTCCACAACTCCCTCAGAGGTGCAAGCTGTGCCTCCTGCTGCCCTGCAAATACACCTCCAGCTGAGTGCTGCTGCACCCAGCACTGCAGCTCCTAACAAAGCACTAATCCTCCTCCAATCTGCTACAGAACGAAACTGAGAGCACTGTGATTTTCCATCTTAATTTTACGCCAAGTCTTCCTGCGATGAAAGCCAGCATATCGCATTGTACTGCTGGGCCCACACAACAGCTGTTCCTAACATACTTGTATTTTTTCATCCTCTGACACTGAAAATAAGATTGCTCCGAAGCCAATCCTTCGGCAGGCTCCCTATTGCTTCTGCTCAAGCAACAGACACCACTCAGCTACAAGCCCCGATGGAGAGGAAAAGACCATTTCCAACGGTTCTGAAGATGCCACTGAAGCATTTCAAAAGGTAAGCTGTTCTGACCAGCACTGATTGTTCTGCATGGAAGCAAACTACAATTTCCACACCGAAGCACAGCCAGCCCTATTTCAGCACCCACCTGCAGCTCATACAAGGGCCACTTCAGAGCATTTACAGCAGCCACACCTGGATAGAGCATTTCAACCATTTACATTACCCATACAATGACATTCTGGTACTTGAGATATGCAGCACCTCATAGAAAAATCAGACAAGCTTTTACCTCTGTAGTTTCCATGGTTTTTATTTGGAATTCATCTGATTTGCTCCAGCAGCATTACTACACCACAGCAATCATTCGACAAAGAGCAATATAAAACTGGCAGAGCCCCTAAACCAGCACTCTGAACAGTACAGTCCAAGATGATATTCCTCGTGGTGAAACAAACAACTGCAATTAACTACTAAAACACAGCACAAATGAACACAGACTTTTTCTTTTTTTGCTCAAAAAAAAACCAAGGAATACAGTTCAGTGAATAATCTTTCCACAGTTTCATTTTGAGGAAGGAGTTCACTGGCAGCAGCCACAGGTTACACCTTGAAACCTCACGTGAACTTTGCAGGAACTGAATGGCACCAATCCAAGACATCCAGAGCATCCTGCACTGCTGTCCTCACACCCAGGCTCCTGCTGACACCAGTGGCTTTGCTCAGTACACACACTGCTGTGCACAGGCTTTAGTTAACTACTGAAATGAGATCTTAACTCACCTGATTTACACTTCGAGGAAAAGACAAGGATCTCAACAAATACAATGGATTTGAAGAACAACTTAGAAATGGGGGAAGATGACATCACATCCAACCTTCAGCTCAGACCATGTCTAGTTTCAAATTCAGGCCAAGGTGCACAGTGCATGGTCCAGTTCAATTTTTAAATTCTTGGACAGACAACCCATACAAAACACAGATAATGAAGTAAAAAATTGAAAAATGGTGGCTCGTTTTTATAGCAAAACTCACGTGATGGGATATTAGGACACGCAGCCAGAAAGCTTTGCACGTGTACCCATAACTGCCTCCAAAGGAAACGTGGCAACCTGCCCCCTACAACCACAGCCTGGAACAGCAGAGAGCACAGCATGCTGCAGCCAGCAAACTGCACAAAGATCTGCAAAGGAAGCATGACACAGGAACCTCTTACCTCCAGGCCTGTATACCACGTCATCCTCCGTGATGAAAGACGTGATTTCACCGTTGTCTGTTCTCTCGTATCGGGATTTCTTCTTGGGTGGTTTCTTTTTGCTTTTCTTTGTGGACTCCTCTGTGGTGGCACTGTTGTTGTCATTGTCCTCGTCTTCGCTGTGGTCACTCTCTGCATAATTCTTGGCGCCTCCTTCCAACGTGCAGCTCCGCCGAGGACGCGAGTTCTCGCTCTCCCTCACCTTGTCTCTCTTGTCTCGCTCCTTGTCCCGGTCTCTATCCCTGTCCTTCTCTTTGTCTTTGTCTTTTTCTTTGTCCGCTGTCATGATTCGCCACGTGCCTTCTTCTGTCCTCTCACGGCTGGGCCTCCGTGAAAGGTAGACAGTGAGCCTGGGCTTCAGTCTTCTGAATTTCTCACTCAAATCCAGGAAAAATTCAACCACTCCAACAACCCCAGCGTTTTAAAAAGGTTCTTGAAAGAGGAGAGGGGAGGAAAGAGGGGAAAAAGCCCATGTTAATATTCAGCATTCTTTCCATTTCTGAGAATTAAGACAAAAAGAAAAGCACACCCCAAAGTTGTTTAGTAGAGAAATGACAACACTGCAAATCAAATACAGGACAGTCCTTCGAAGCACTTGTGGAAATGATAGCTCCACCCACCTCCCCCAAACCAGAGCTAGTGGTTTTACAACCAAGCTGCAACCCAGAGAGTACAGGAATTAATGAACTGAAAATAAAACACGCAGCGCTTAGAAAATTTGCTTCTCCACATACTATGCTTGCTTTACCACTAACAGGGACAGGGAGGTGGATTTTATAAGCCACCAGCTTCACACACACAGTTTCCTGCTGGGGAATAGAATGGCAAGAGATAATCCTATGCTTTTACCTCCTTGATCATTTAATCAATACTCTTAACATCAACTGAATTATATTTTTTTCCTTCAGTGCAAACCTAGAGTAAGCAAGCCTGGATTAGCTGTTGCAGGAGAACTGGAAAGCCTCGCTCTGCGGGCCAGGATCCCCCAGCACAGCCAGGCACACAGAGGAGCTGCCCACCCAGCTGCCCCCCACATCCTGCAGCCATCCCCTGCAGACACTGCTGCCCTGCCTCAGCCAAACTGAAGGCCGAAAAGCACAGGTCCTGTGCAGCCATGCCCCGTTAATTCTTTTCATTCCAAATGGAGTTTCCTTCAAACGCCCTCTGTGGCTCGGATCAAAACGACCGCGACTGAATTCTGCACGCCACACCTCACAGCAACAGCCAGCAGCACTTTCCGTCTCTGGAGAGGCTTCTAGCAGCTTAGATATCTATCTTCCCATGGTCATCAATCCAGGGTAAGAGCTGAGCGACCCAAGTTCTCCTTTACGGAGGAAAAAATAAAAATCAAGCAAGAACAAGTAGAGAAGCACTCAAAACACTTCACACCTCTTCAGAAAAGACACCTGATACTCTGTACAAGAGAATGCAGCAAGTCACACAAGCTGCATCTTGCAATTACGTTTGTCCTCCTGAAGCCTCCATTACTCCTCAAAGGACTTCAAGCTGCTATCTTAAAACACAACTCAGTCCCATCTTACTGCAGACTCTGTATTAATCATAAAAACACAGCAGCTGTAACTCAAATTTGTGTACTAATTGTGTACTAACCCCATCACATCAGCACCCAACACCACTGCGAATGACTGCATGTGCAGAGGGCTACAGCACTTCCAGCACAAAACACAGCCACCAAATGGGGCTAAACACCTGCTCATGAAGGGTATGGAAGCACACTGAGGAAAGCAAAGGACTGCTTTGATTTTAAGAAGGCAGTGAAGCTGTGTATCTGAAGTCTCCTCAGTGTGATGTACATCCCAGCCTGGTCCTACTGACTACTGCTTCCAGCAATGGAAACAGCCACAGAGACAAATTGCTCTTACTGATATAGTTCAGGCTGGAGCTTGAATCTCTCGGGCATTTCTTGAATGAACCAATCATCCAGGTAAGAAACGATTCTATTTGCTTTCCTCCTCACAGCAGCTGCCATCGTTCCACTAACACACAGGGGAACCCAGAGCAGCTCCAGGAGAGACAGCCACAGTGAACCTGTCAATTGCCAGGGAAGCTGCAGCTATAGCAATAGCGACAGTCCACAGAGACTCAATAAGAGACGTCTTCAATTTCTAGAGGCTAGGAAACTCCTCAGTAGCAAACCTGAGGATTTGCTGTTTTTCCTCCCCAACCCCTTACTGTTGTTACAACATAATTAGAGAGCAAATAAGCATTTATTTGGAATGAAAACAAATTACTTCCCCAGGGCTATCTAAAATTCCAAGCAGTAGTATTTCAACCTATGTACAGGAGATCTCTCTTGGACACTAGAAGCTGAAGGACACAGGGTACCCTGAAGTTTCACTCAGGGCCTCCATGGAGGTAAGAGCCAGCTGCTTGGGGCTGCTCTCAAACACCCGCTCCAGCTCGCAAGGACACAACTTCTGAGTTAGGAATAAAGCCAAGAATCTGAATCCTAACAAAGAAAGACGTTCTCCTTTCAGAGCCTTTCTGTATGGGAACTGTTGAATCACGGTCTGAACCACTGATGGATCACCTGAGGTGAGCACTGAGTCCATCACAGGAGCACAGGTGAAGGCAATGCACCTGTGTGACCAGAGGGGTGGAGTCTGACTCCACCTCTCCCAGACCCCATTTAAGGGCTGAGCACCACTGGGGAAGGATCTCTTTCTGGAGATCGCTCCTTTAGAGTTTCCTACTGTGAGCCTAGGACACAAGTGAGCATTTTCCTCCCTTTATTTTGATTGTCTCTTTCCATCACGATAATCTTTCTAACTATACCATCTGTAAAATATCTCCACTACAATACTACCTGGCATTATTCATTCTGTTAACCATACACTTTCCCACCGCTTCTCATCGTACCTGTTACACTCCTCATCCTTTGTCATATGACAACTACCCTCTCCAGTTATTAAAACCAGAATGTTGTTTACAGATTAATCTGGGAAAGCATAAACAACAGAAGGAAGACAAGAGACACGGTGCCAGTCCTTTTGTTCTCAGTGACATCAAGAATGAGGGAGAAATAAACCCAGAGCTGATGGTAACTGACAGATCATTCATCCGTATTAATTCAGCTGCATCTTGAAACATCCCGAGGTCTTTCTCAGAGCCTTGAAATCTCAAGGAACCAGGAGGAGTTGCACAATGAATCCTGATCGAGCAGCCACCACTGCACTGCAAGCTGCTCCTGCTCAACTTGGTTTGGAAAGTAAATTTCAACTGAATCACTTTACCAAGCGGAGCGTGCACTAGGATGCCAGAAGAGCAGAGAAAAGCTACTCTGAGCTAACACTAATTAAGCCATTATTACCACACAAAATATTCAATAGTCTTTCATTCAAGAGACGATCCAAACGTGCTTTAAAGATTCCTCGATATATTTTTGCCTCTCCAGTGCAATACAGCACATATACATCCATGAACAACTGCACAGCATTACTGCCAGAGTAGCTCTGAGAAACAGGGCTGGCTTTGGGCACTGAGCTGCTGCCTTGGTCCAACCATGGGCAGCTCGGTGCTTATTCTGTCTGCACCTGGAAACCACCACCAGAGCTAACAGCATGCACTGCAGCTCTCTGCACGTTCATACCAGCTAAGAGGTTTAAATACCTGAAGGGCTGGGTTTTGAAGATAATGTGAAAGCAAGTCCACCAGAAATACCATGAGGCCAGAACAGGGAGGCAGCCAACCAGGCACAGCAACCAAGAACATGAGAAGAGCTCCTTTTTACCCTTGTAGCACGCCAGGCAGATGAATCTTTTGACAAGACTTGCTTGTTGACACGTTAGCAGCCTCCATAAACACAACAGGACCATTCTTCTCTGAGTTTTCAGCCTCATGTTGTGAGATAGAAAGGCACTGTATTCCACAAATAACAGATTAAAGGGAGTGTGCACTGCAACTGCTGCAATGTCAGGTCCTTCCAAAGAGTTTTTCCCATTTTTACATGCAGGAAGAATTTCAGAAGCTTATAAACTTCTCGGTAGTGCAAAGGACTAAACGACAAGGATCAGCCCATAAAGACTCCCCTGTACATTGGTATGGTATGAAGAGCTGCTTTAAGAAAACCTTCAAGGCCCTTGGTGAGAAGGGAACCCAGCAGCACTGGGGAGACAAAGTCTCAGCTCCATCAGATGAAGCACAGCACTGAGCTGTGAGCATCCAAACAGCTCCAGAGTCATGTGTCAGACATGCACCCTCCTGCCTCAAACACCCAAGAGCTGCCTACACACAGCTCTGCCTTCCCAAGATCTCACCCCTGAGGACAGAGCTCATTAACAGCACCACGGGCTGACCTCCCTGCCAAGGCATGCAGTTTAACCTTTCTGTTCCAGAAAAGGCTCAGAGCATCTGTTATCAGCTTTCCCCCACATTCTTCCCCTATCTTCTATTTGCTGTTGAAAATGGGAGTAGCAGACATTCAGGTGACCAAGTATTTTAGGAGCTCATTCTACTAACAACATGGTGAGCAACAAGCTAATTCTCTTCCTGCTTTTCTCTCCATCCCAAAACAACTTTAAAGTTACTCACCGACTAACAGAAGATGCAACTAAGAGATGTTTTTCTGCTGGAAGCAATTGGGAAAGGCTCAGCACTGAACAATTACTTAACACTTCACAACAGAATTCTGACTCACCTGCATCACATATCTATCAACTACAAACACTAGAGCAAAATCAGTTAACATTATTCCCAGAACACCTGCCCTTCAGGTCACACCACCACCACAGCCCAAACCACCACGTTCACCTTCAGCACCCAGCCACAATCCCTGCAGCCAGCCTCAGCACAGCACTACCAGCACAGGCAGCACTGACCAGCAAAGGGCAGGGCTCCTCGTGCCCAGGAGCCAGCAGCCTTCAGAGGCAGGCTTACCTCAAGCCTTCCTGAGAGCTCTTGGAAGCCTTTCTCTGATGAATGACTTGCCTCAGAGCAGTGGTCCTCCCCAGCTCCCTTGCTGAGCACAAACACAGCTCAGAACACTTGGCCCATGATGGTGGTCATTACGAGTTCCATATTTACAGTTCAGAGCTCTTTTGAGCCATCTAAGCGTGCACGATTAAAAGCATGTTTGTTCAGTGGAACTGCTCTCCACTTGCCATCCCAACAGCACACAGCAAAGCACGTGCCCTCCCCAGCTGCAGCTCACAGCTGAGACACAGCCATCTCAAAGGAAAGGCAGAAACCCATCATGTTCCTCATGTCAGACCACAACCTTATGTTTTCCCCTCACTTTCTACCCAGCTGGACCCGAGAAAAACAAGTAGCTACCGACCCACCATGAGAGGACCTAAACCCAGTGAGGAGTAAGAACAAAACAGCTCTGAGCACAAAGGCAGGCTGAAAAGCCATGGATAAAATGTGGGGTGCAAGTATCAGCTATCACCTCCCCCCAGAACTGCTGCCCCATCTTCACAACAGCGACCTGCGAAGAGCTTTCTGGGAACACCTACTTTTGGCAGCTGTACACACGAGCTTCCATAAAAGTAATGCAATCCCAAATATTCCCAACCTAATGCATCTATGAATCTATGAATCTATAAATATACATGGGGAATTGAGTGCAGCATCATACAAGTCAATAGCCTTAGAAAGTTTCTGTACAACCAGCAACAATTTCCCAGTAAGTTAGCTGCAGTTGCTAGCTGCCCAGAACCCCTGGGTGACTTCAGAGGGTGCTCTAATGGCCTCTCTAGTTGTAATTAGTGGGACAGAACAAACAAGGAGCAACAGACAGTAAACACAACGCCAGGGATTACTTCCTTGTCTCTGAAGTCAGTCAGGCTCATGTAAATGATTACCACAATATAGGTCTGAGTAACACAAAGCAGCAGTCCCATAGCGTCACTTACCAAGCTGAGACTTGTTAAAGCGTTCCTACAGTGCAACGCAGCTCCCTGCTGCAGTGGGCTGTGGGGGAGGAAGGCCCACGGGGCTGTACAGAGCTGCTACTGCAGCGAGAGCTGTTATCCAGGGAGCATCACGTCGCCTGGAGCCGAGACAACATCTGTACTATGAGGTTGCTTAACGATATTTAAAAAACAAAGTTAACAATCATGTTGCGACACACAGATTTATTTATTTTTAATATTGAAGTTTTATCAGCCCCAGCGACTTCACTTGCCTTCCAACAACCACATCAAGGCAGCAGTGGGCCAGAGGACAGCTGCTCAGCCAACCAAGTGCAAATAACAAGAGACAGCAAGTGAGAGGCAGGAAGAAAGCTCAGGCCAGCAGCAGCCAACCTCACATGCACCAACAGCTCCTCCCAGTACACCACGTACCACCAGAGATTCATTTGCTGAGAGAGGTACAGGAAGAAGACAACAGCTCTACAGAAGTAAAAAGGGAGAGCCTGGAGCCATTCAGGTGGATTCCTTGCGAGGCAAGTCAATGGCAAAACAAAGATCTGTAATACACACAGTCAGTGGGAAAAATACAAACGCAATGTCCATCCTGTGTTTTAGTTTGGTGCCTCCATCACATCTAACAACCATCTATCATCATTCTCAGTACATACAGCTGTGCCTTTGCTCTATAGGTTTTTTCTTCCTAAATGTCTGCCCTTTTACACAAGCCTTTCATCTTCTAGACAGCCTCAAAAATATCTTCATTTAAAGCACTCGAACTAAAACTGGATCGGGTTATTTTTGGAAAACCCTCTCTTCGAGCAGCAAACAAAGGCCCAGGTCCTGCTCTTCAGCCACATCAGCTGCTCCATTTAACTCCACGCAACTGCTGACTTAAATTCCCCAGAATGGAAGGATAACTGCAGGGTGGGCTCCTGGGCGACCAGACATGGCCACCAACACAGTCATAATTAAAGCAACTTCCAGCTACAGGAAGCAGCGCCCTGAGAGCAGCAGACACACAAGGCTGAAGCCACACCACCAAATTTCACAACAGAGGAAGCACAAAGAAATGCTGCTCTCCTAGCCTTACACCCAGGAAAAAATGGTACAGAGTTATCAAAGAGAGCAATGGGCATTCACAAGCCCTAGTTTTGCTGTCTGATGCTTGAACATGCTTTCACATAAGCAGTAAAAGGAATATTTCTGCCAGGAGAAGGTGCCTTTGATTTCCGAGCTGGGTCTTGCTTCCTTTGAGGAGCAGCTTGCTCAGAGTGACAGAGCAGGCAGCACAGCTCTGTCCCACAAAGCCTCTCCCCAGCACAGAAGCCCCGTTGTAATCAGCAGATTAAGTGTGCTTACTGGTGTGTGAAACACCAGCTTGATCTCTGTCTCTCGTTAGAGGCTGTCTACAGCAACTGGTCAGCAGATTCTTCATAATTTCGTAATGCTTACCAACTGCAATGTGTTAAATTACGTCTCACTTCCTGTATTGCACGTACAGAATACAGTTACCAAGTGCCCAGTATTTAAAGCAGCAAAACCTCACTGGTGGCAGCGTGACCCGTGGTGCTCACTCTGGGCAGAGGGATATTGTTCCAAGAGCAAACACCACTGTGCAATGAGTAGGGGAAAAAAAGAGGAGGCACAAACTGGGGGAAGCACACATGCAGTCCCAACCCACGCAGTGAGACCCTGAGTGTGGGAGAACCGAGGCTGGCAGTACTGGAGCTCACACCCAACATATGTGACCCCCAAACCTGCTCAGATACCAACACACCCAGCGTGCTGAGGCTGCACACAGACCTGGCAGATCTGTAACAACCAGTCTGCAGACCAAGACCTCGTGCACAGAGCCGTATCACAGCAAAATTTATTATCCTATGTCCCTGACTTTATCTTCTTGCCTCTCCCAATAGCAAGGACTTGAATCACCCCCGTAACATTAAGGCATGCTTCCCTCATTCAACACACAACATTGTGCAATTGTAATTATTTCACTTGAATCAGAGAGGGGCAGTTTCCTCCCACACCATCATGAGCAAAGGCTGAACATTCAAGATAACAAGCAGTGGTGAACAGCTCGTTAGGAAACAGATCACCTCCTTATGTTGTAAGATTTCAGCACAAGACAGGAATCACACAAATCCCACAGACCATCTCAACTAACAGCAAGGGAAATGAGATGTAGCTTGTTTTAACATGGGACCATCAAGCAGAACAGGTGAGCAAACAGGAAACACATCTACGGTCGTTTGCAGAATATAAGTCTAAATCTCTACTAATTATTAACCTCTACTGCAATTCTCCTGGTCCAGTTGCCAGCAGCCATGAACACCAGATTTCTATTTATTCCCTGGGATCCAATACAACTTCTCACCTTGCAAGCCAGTGGATGGTTTTTCCCCCCGGTCCCATTCACTTCTTTCAAAGACAGTGAGCAAGCTTCCCTTTTCTTTGTCTGTTTTCCTCCTTAAAATACATCCTTCACATCTAGGCAGCATCAAATGTAAGAGAAATCCACTCACGTTGCAACCACGTTACTGCTCGTGGCCACTGGTTTCTCTCATCAGCTCTGAAGCACCCCCCAGTTCAGAGCTTTGCCCTTCCCAACCTCCTGCAGTCCCTCCTCGCTCCACCACGGGTTGCACTGGCAAACTGTCAGCCACTGCTAATAAATCCACTTAAAGGCAGTTCATAACTGGCTGCGTCTTTCATGAGGAAAAGGAAGAAAATATTAAGAAATGCTCCAAATGATTAGCCTGCCTCTAATCTAAACCAAGAGGAAGTGTTTTAAGGCTGCATGAAATAACTTCTGACTTCAGTCACGCTTTAGACATTAATTTCCACTTCCAGTACTCTCAGTGCAGACTCTTAACCATTGTACGACTGAAGCGATGGCATCTAACGTAACAGGATGAGGCAATATAGTTGGATTAATGTATTTAGGTCTGATCTTGTAAGCTGCTGAGCGTGGTGATTTGCAAAATTAGACCATAAACCATTAAGTGTCAAACAAGTGATGCAAAGCGTTATTAAGCCGCACCAGAAGCGTGCTGGCCACGTTCACCTCACAGCACTGCCATCTCCCTACACACGGCACACATTGTCCTCCACATCCCTCCTCCCAGACATCCCTGTCCCTCCCGCACTCAGTCACTCTCCCCGAAGCAGGAGAGCAGTCTGGGGCCCAATTAAACGTACCGGGCACGTCAGCCATCAGCCTGTTTTCTCCAGCAGTCCTGCAGCCTCTCCCTTGAGATAACTTACACAGCTTAGGTGAGATTTATTACCCGCTGACGAGCTCTTAACGTATGCTGAATTATGATCTGGCCTCTGAATCAGAATGAACTCTGGTATAAGCAGGTATTTCAAAAGGCGACTGCACTGAATAAGGAGCATGAAACAAGTTTTCCAGTGCAGTGTTTCAGTATCAAATTGCATTGGTAGGTCACGAACCTCCTACAAAAGCTGTGTTAGACACTGAGTTTTGAAGAAAAAAAAAGACACCAGTGTTCATGGAGCATGTCTGGCCCGGCTGGAGTTTCCTCAAGCTGTAAGCTATCCACGAGAGCAATGCAAAAAACACATTGCGGAATCTCATGCTTAAAGTTTTCAATGGCTATTTCAGCTGTGTCAGCAGCCCTGAGCACTGCAGGAACACAGGACAGGCAGCCTGGCCCCAAGACACACAGGCAGAGCAGCACCCCGAGGTACACAATCCCCAGTCATGCTTTGCAGACCACAGCTGCACCTATTTCTCACATTAACAGTATTTTAATCACAAGTTCCACCACTCATAACTCCGCTCCTGAACGCACCTCACAGCCCTCGGCAGCAGCACCCGAGGTGAAGCATTACCAGGAACTGAGAAACCTCACCAAAACCTATCCAAGCAGATGGCATAATTTGGTTTTTTTAAATGCTCTTTAGCATTTACAGCTGGAAGTGACAAATATCTAACGTGCTTTGAATATGCAAATTATAGGAACAACACAAAAGAGGACAATGTAATTTCTTTTAAAGACAGGCAGTCATAATGTTGAAACAGACTGCAACCAATTTTCATACACTATTCATAATTACTTTATTACACTGTGAAAGGGTAATCAGTTTCCAAATGATCTAATAACCTTGGGCTGCTCTTAACTCTTTTATATCAGTCTTAACTACAAACACAGGCTAGGTCTCCAGCTCGAAGGCAATTACAATGATCTAATATTAAACATGCAGGGTAGTGATGTTCTTCCTCTCGTGCTCTCACACGAACCAGCATACGAGATTACCTAAGAGCATTCAATTAATAAGCAGGAACTGCTATATAGAAAAATCCATTCCCGGCTCTAATCTCAAAGGAATAGCTTTATTATCAGGAAAGGGGAAATCTGATTTTTGGCTCCTTTGTTAGGTTTCAATAGGAAACGGAGCAAATACAGTATGTTTTGACTGCCTGTATCACGGGAATTCTACGGGGATCTGTTACTGTGGCACACCTAAGGACAGGGGCTTTTTTCCACCCCATAAGTGCCTGAGTTGTGCTGACTGACGCCACAGCTCAGTCATTTTCATAGCGAGGTGTGATTTCACTACCTGCTGAGGCCACGTCCAGTCACCATGCACTCACTAAACCCAAGAACCCCCAGAGCACAGCAAGGCACAGCAAACCACAGCTCCCTGAGCTCCCAGGCCCCGTGCACAGCACCTGGGGAGGGCAGTGGCAGCCACAGAGCCTCCAAGGGCAGAGGAAGTGGCATGTTGGTTCTGTCGGAGGTAAACAGATTAATTGCACAGGCTGATTAGATTAGGAGGCTGAAACCTCCACACGGGGAACGGCGGAACATGAAGCTCCAACATCATGTTTATGTTACTGCTATCGTTTTACCACCCAGATAAATGAGGGGTGACAGAGCAATGCGCTGCGCTACGCGCTGGCTGAACCCTGCACTTCCTCCAGCCCCAAAGAGCCACCAGAACAGGCCCCAACCTTGTACAACCAGACCAGCACACCCACAAAACCCACCACCCCATCCACCCAATGCCTTTCATCCTGCACAAGCGGAACGTAAGCTTATCAGGCTCCAGATGCTGCAGAAACACTTACTGTGTACTAACAGGATCTCAGCTTTATCTCAAAAACAAGTTGTTTTTGTCTAAATAAGCTCAAGAAGAAAACACTGCCAAAGCCGAAGCACCTTGGGTTTTGCACGTTTCAAGAAGATGCAAATCAGTGCCTGAGACAAAGCCTGCACCAAACCAGTGTGGCAGACACAAGGACTCGCATCCCCAGCCTGGCAGGTCTGAGCACACCTTTACCCATCAAACAGCACTTCAATTAAGTCATTTTAAAAGAGAGTCAGGAAAATCTGCCAATACCCAACACCTAGTAACACTGCCACATCCCAAGACTGCTTTCACATTGCATTCCTATCTCTGAATTAAATCCACTTCCAGAGAAACCCAAGCAGACCAAAAGTTGTAATGAATTCCCTAAGCACACATTTAGAATCAAAAGTATTGCCACCATTTACTCGTGCTTTAGCTAACATTAGGAAAAAACACATTTCTAACCTGCCTGCTGTACAAAAACACATGCTTAGAATTAGAAGCAAACATACACATCACAACCAAGTTTGACTCCAGTAGCAAAGTGTTTATCCAGTCACAAAGGCCTTTTCTTGTCAAAACTTGATATAACTTTCCTGGGGAAGGCCAGCTGGCTTCAATTATTTACATTTGTCAGTGCTATTCGTTCACACCTTGCATCCAAGGGTCAGAACTCCAACCAGTACCCCAGGCAAAGCCCAGGATAAATATTACTTTTGTCCTTTCTTCTGTAAAGAATTCCAGCTTTGTTAGGAGAGTTTAAGTACAGAAAACAGATATCCCTCTGATCCATTTAAAAAGGTTTCATAAACAAAGCTAACTAGCTTATAGGAAGCTTCTCACGGTGCCTATCCTCTATTACTTCATCCAGCCTGCCACATCAATAGCTGTTCAATGTTCCCATAAATCACAAGCAGCACTTACTGACCCAAGCCTTACACCACAGGTTAGACACAACTTCTGCTTCCTGAGCACCTGAGCTGGGGAGCTGCTTCTGCTTTCAGCCTGCTGCACTCAACCAAACCACATTTGAGACTTGTTTAACTAAATAGTAGCAGGTCAGAAAGAAGTTCTGCTTCTAAGCTAGCTGCCCCTGGCCCCACAGCAGGGATAGCAATGGCCAGCTCAGAATAAGGCCAACAGCTGGGGCATGTAACAAGCCCAGCCACCACATTTAATCCGTTCATCTGTCAGAGGCTATAGACTAATGCTGCACAGAAACATCCTTAATTTGAAAATCCCTTGGGGAAAAACAGCATTTCAAGTACAATGATCATCAACACGTATCTATTTCTGCACCCTCCATCTCCATAATTGCTTTGGGTTTGTTTTTCAACCAGAAGACCTCAGGTGAAGCACCACGTGAGCACTGCATACCAACAGACTGCAGAAACAGTGGCTTTCACAATTTCCCAATCCCATTTTTCTCCTCTTGGAGCATATGTAGCGTCAGCACAACTTCTCTCTATCTGCTGAAGAAGCCCCAGAACGGGGAAGCATCAGCACACACACACTGACCTAACAGACAGGGCAGCCCTATGAAGCCACGTGCTCAAAGAGCACATCCCTCTGCAAGAGCATCTTCATCAAAGCCTGCAGCACCCCATGCCCCAGACAGCTGCTTTTTGCAGCTACAAACCCCAACTGTACCTACCACCAGCATCTGGTAGGGGCTCATGGCATAGGATTTCTGGACTAGAAGCTGTGCCCCAGGCTGGATTTGCAGTCAGTGCTGATTTGGTGGGGATGTGCACTCTGTTCACTTGCTACACATGACCCTTTCCATTTCAGTAGCAAGAAGACTGTCCTCAGGTGCCAACAAGGAAAGGTTTTGTTCTACAGAGTTTTTCTGCAGTTGTTGAGTACAGCAACTCTGTAAGTGCTCCACCCACAAAAAGGTCCATCCCTGTGGCAGTAACTCACAGCACAAACCAGCAGCATCAGCTGGGACCTCTGGGCTGCGCACATGGGCTGGGGAAGGCTATGTCACCTAAAAACAAAGCCTTCGGATTAGTTCAGTAACAAACAGCTTATACTCTTCCCTTTCCCACACACGAAATCAAAACAAAAGCCCTCTCTGCGATGCACTACTAACCACTCACATCAGTAAACAGAAGTCCCACCTCATCACCTCTATGTATATAAGAGCGAAGGCACCGAGAGATCCCCCACAACCCGTGGTAACGCCACACAGTGAATGCCAGCAGAACAGCTGCGTGCAGCACTGTGTTAATTACAATTAAGGACTCATCTACTTCACAGAGAAGCGACTCACCAGGGCACAGCCACACGACACAACCACCTGTACCCAGGGCCGCAGCATCACAGAGCTACGGGGCTATCCACGGCACAGCCACGGCTATTTTAAGTAAAACAAAGCACTATCAACTCTCACACACACACAAAGGAAGCGGGAGGATAGATTACGTCAGCCCTCGCCTCAATTCATAAATCCTGACCGCAAGAAAAGATAAATTCTTAACTGCCTTTCTCTGGAAAGCTGCTCACACGCAGCCCGAGTGCTGCTGCTCCCCGGCAGTGGGGGGGAACGGTGGAGCCCTCATGGAGCAGTCAGATCCAACAGCTCCCAGCCACCTTCCGCTGCTCCTGCAGAGCTTGATAAAAATAGTTGAAACGCCGCTAAATTACGGGGCTGGAAACGCAAATAAGGGCTTTTCAACGCCGCTCCCACACGGTTTCTCAACTTGCTGCTAAGCGCCTGAAATGTCTGTCTTGTGATATTTCCTAGGCTCTCTAAGTCCTGAAAAACACCGTCGTCTGTAAGAACAAAAAAAAACCTGACAAAAACGCCGAGCTGGCTGCGCGTCTGGAACTAATTGCCTGCAGATTAATGGTTTTACGTTGGAATAGCGCTCCTCTGTCTGC
>VXAB01003884.1:214617-252779 GCA_013399175.1 Odontophorus gujanensis | reverse complement strand
CCGAGGTGCGAACAAAAGGAGGCCCCTCCGCCGGCTGCCCGGCGTGCAGGCAGCTGTGCCGGGCGCGGAGAGGCGGCGGAGCGAGCCTCGTCCCCCCGGGCCCGCCGCCACCACCCGCCCGGCAGCGGCAGGAGGCGGGCACGGAGCGCGGCCCGGCGGGCGGCGAGGGGGAAAACCCGGCGCGGAGCGCGGCACGGCACGGCCGCCCTCGGGGCTCCCGGCGGAAGGACGGCGGGGTTTGCTCGGGCCAAACCCGTTCGCTTTCATCGTGCACTTAATTGGCCTTTCTGGTTTTTTATAGGGGGTGTTTACCTGCGGCCGTGCGGCGCGGCACGTAAGGTGAGCGCTGCGGTCGGGTCGGCACGGTGCCTGCGCTGCATGCGGAGCTGGACACAGCGCACAGCCGTGGAGGGCAGCGCACGCTTCTGCCCCACGCAGCAAATCCACGTGAAGACCTTACCAATAAATGAAGCGCTGCTCACAGAATAGCGAGTTCACACAGCACCCTCAAGCACCAGCTAACTGATTTCTCCCAGACGCTATTTGCTGTTGCATTTCCCACCGCAGCACAAGCAGAGGTCCCACTTGACACTTGTCACAGCCGATCCGTGCCACCTTGCAGGGGATGGACGCAAACAGAAGCGTCACACAGCACAAGCTCTGCTCCCACAGCGCCCATCGCACAGCCAGCCCCAGCTGGAGCCCGGCCTGGACGAGCTGCCTCGGGATCAGCTCCAGCACCGAGGAGCTGCAAACCTGCTCAGGCTGAAATCCAACACTCGGGTCAACACAAAGCAACCACACGGCATCAATCCTCACTGCAATTTTCTAAACAAACGTGGCCTGGCATCTGGCAAGCCACCGAAGGAACTGACTGCCCCTGCCCCACGACTTCCAGAAGAGCTTCCCAGCAGAAAGTTCATTCAGGCCAAGTTTCATTTACTTACAAAAACACCACTTGACAGGATTTGTTAAAACCACCTTATCACTTTAGGACAGAGCTCCCTGCCACGCTGAACCACCACTCCCAGGAATGTGTTGGCAAAGGGCACTCAAAACACAGAAACCTGTGGAATTTGTGCATCCCATTACAATGCATGTCGTTGGGCAGTGGGATGAGCACAGCAGAACCAGAAAGCACTGCCTGCAGAGCCAGGTGACCAACGTGGGGCTTTGGCAGTGAGGTTGCTGGCAGCAGAGCCATCTGAAGTCCCATCTGGTTGTATGCAGCACATGGGAGGTTCTTGAGTGAATGCAACTGCTCCAACATCCATCACTGCCATCGGGAGCAACCCAGCTTGCACTGATCAGCCGTCCTCCGAGACATGTCACCTGCCCCCATTTCACAGTGTAAAACAAAACCATGCACTGAGTGCAGCCTCCAGCTCCATTTGCAATGGGCACTTTTCTTCCTTCATCTCATCTTTAGAAAACAGGCTAAAAATAAATGTATTTTCTTGGTGAAATACATGTTTGCTACTCACAGCATTAGAAAGATAGAAAAGCATCTTCTATCACCAACCTTTTTTTCTTGTTTTTCTTTTTCAAGCGAGGTTTTGACTCGCTGTCAGCAGCTCCCAACACACCACCTGCAGCTCTGTGGCCGCATCCACTGCTTCTCACAGGCATTGTCCCCAAAGTGGAGCCCACCTCACACAGACACATTGGCCCAAGATGGCCACGTATCGCACTGACGGCACTGCACAGATCCCACAGCTTCAAGGTTATGCCCACCAACAGCTCAGGCAGAATTATGGACACAGAAGTATTTCACCCATCACACATTGGCTCCAGAGAAACAGATCAAGGTCTGCCAGATATGTATATACTCAAAACAGACTGTAAACAGACTGAATGAGATTAGACNGAGCAGTCAGATCCAACAGCTCCCAGCCACCTTCCGCTGCTCCTGCAGAGCTTGATAAAAATAGTTGAAACGCCGCTAAATTACGGGGCTGGAAACGCAAATAAGGGCTTTTCAACGCCGCTCCCACACGGTTTCTCAACTTGCTGCTAAGCGCCTGAAATGTCTGTCTTGTGATATTTCCTAGGCTAAGTCCTGAAAAACACCGTCGTCTGTAAGAACAAAAAAAAACCTGACAAAAACGCCGAGCTGGCTGCGCGTCTGGAACTAATTGCCTGCAGATTAATGGTTTTACGTTGGAATAGCGCTCCTCTGTCTGCCGGGCTTTAAGTCCTGTTTACTTCCAGCTCCGAGCTCCCAGAAGAAACACAGCAGATCTCTGCCCAGCACTGGGCTCCAACACAGCCTGGGTGCCCTCGCAGGTGTGGGGGACACAGGGAGCACCGCGGAGCAGCGTGGGGAGCTCGGGCTGCGCTGCTCCAAAGGCGCTCCATCCGGACCAGCCTCTATCTCCTTATCTCACCTGCTTCAAGTAAGGAATTAAACAGCACATCCGTTTATTTACAACACAGAAGTGAAGCGAAAGGGTCCCGAACCACTCGGGCCCACCGACAGTCGGCCCAGCTTTCCCCTTCGGGAAAAAACAACACCCGGACAACAGCACAACCCCAAACGGGAAGGAGCCCCGACGNATTTGCTGTTGCATTTCCCACCGCAGCACAAGCAGAGGTCCCACTTGACACTTGTCACAGCCGATCCGTGCCACCTTGCAGGGGATGGACGCAAACAGAAGCGTCACACAGCACAAGCTCTGCTCCCACAGCGCCCATCGCACAGCCAGCCCCAGCTGGAGCCCGGCCTGGACGAGCTGCCTCGGGATCAGCTCCAGCACCGAGGAGCTGCAAACCTGCTCAGGCTGAAATCCAACACTCGGGTCAACACAAAGCAACCACACGGCATCAATCCTCACTGCAATTTTCTAAACAAACGTGGCCTGGCATCTGGCAAGCCACCGAAGGAACTGACTGCCCCTGCCCCACGACTTCCAGAAGAGCTTCCCAGCAGAAAGTTCATTCAGGCCAAGTTTCATTTACTTACAAAAACACCACTTGACAGGATTTGTTAAAACCACCTTATCACTTTAGGACAGAGCTCCCTGCCACGCTGAACCACCACTCCCAGGAATGTGTTGGCAAAGGGCACTCAAAACACAGAAACCTGTGGAATTTGTGCATCCCATTACAATGCATGTCGTTGGGCAGTGGGATGAGCACAGCAGAACCAGAAAGCACTGCCTGCAGAGCCAGGTGACCAACGTGGGGCTTTGGCAGTGAGGTTGCTGGCAGCAGAGCCATCTGAAGTCCCATCTGGTTGTATGCAGCACATGGGAGGTTCTTGAGTGAATGCAACTGCTCCAACATCCATCACTGCCATCGGGAGCAACCCAGCTTGCACTGATCAGCCGTCCTCCGAGACATGTCACCTGCCCCCATTTCACAGTGTAAAACAAAACCATGCACTGAGTGCAGCCTCCAGCTCCATTTGCAATGGGCACTTTTCTTCCTTCATCTCATCTTTAGAAAACAGGCTAAAAATAAATGTATTTTCTTGGTGAAATACATGTTTGCTACTCACAGCATTAGAAAGCTAGAAAAGCATCTTCTATCACCAACCTTTTTTTCTTGTTTTTCTTTTTCAAGCGAGGTTTTGACTCGCTGTCAGCAGCTCCCAACACACCACCTGCAGCTCTGTGGCCGCATCCGCTGCTTCTCACAGGCATTGTCCCCAAAGTGGAGCCCACCTCACACAGACACATTGGCCCAAGATGGCCACGTATCGCACTGACGGCACTGCACAGATCCCACAGCTTCAAGGTTATGCCCACCAACAGCTCAGGCAGAATTATGGACACAGAAGTATTTCACCCATCACACATTGGCTCCAGAGAAACAGATCAAGGTCTGCCAGATATGTATATACTCAAAACAGACTGTAAACAGACTGAATGAGATTAGACTGACAAAACAGGTAACTCATTTTCTCTTTAAACGAGACACCCAGGACAAGGAGGTCCCACAAACACTTGCCAGCAGCTCACTGGGGTCATCCAGCTCCCTGCTTTGAAGCAGGTTCAAGTACACCACCTGCCTTGCACAAACTGTACCCAAGCAATATAATAACTTAAACTCATTTGAAGAACACATGGCAATGAGATCGTGACAAATGCTTTCTAACAGCTAATACAACATCACTTCCCAGCTTAGGCAAGCAGCAAGCATCACACATTAAACCCCTGCTAAGCCAAACCTGTTTTTAAAAGGAGACTTAACGCTGTTCTCAGCTTCGTGTAAATCAAACTCTCCCTTCAGGTTTGGCAATGGTGGAGGGAAAAGGAAGGGAATAGGTTCAAGGAGAACCAGCTAACAGCATTGCACCGCCGCAGCTCTGCTTCTCTTCTGTCACTTAATTACAGTCCTCAGCACAAGTTTCCCCACCGCCACGGGCACGCATTTCCCAGCCAGAACAGCAAGGCACTTCAGCCAAATAAGAAGCCTCAAGTAGGTGGTTTAGGCTTGGAAATCAGCCAGACAACTCCTCGAGGGCAACGGTCACCTGGAGGCTTCTGTGCAGAGAGCAGCTCCTGCCTGCTCACACCCTGTGCTACACGCTTTTCCCCTCTCTTTCTGTTTCTTTTTTTTTCAGCACTGACTCGGCTGCAGCAGCTCCAGTTATGAGGGTGCTTTTCCACACTACCCTAAAAGCCATCTCTAAGAGGAAGTTCAGTGTAACACCACCACTGCTTCAGCACAGTCCAAAGGCCAGCATTCATTCCATAATCCAAACCAAAGGCAAATGTAAACCCTGCAGGGCTGAACGCAGTGTCTTGTCCCCTTCCTCCCCACACACATCTCCAGCAGGCAACAGAGGCACCTGAGAGCTACTTTAACCTACTTTGTAAATGCTGTGACTTCGATCCGCCATTTTCCTAACGGTTCCAGATCTCCCCAATGGAATCTGTATTCTTTCTGGGCCACAAAACCTTCAGAGTTTCGGCGAGGCCCCGAGGTGGTTTTGTTATACGCCTCTTTATGCAGCACCAAACACAGACCCCACTGAAGTGAACTAGTTCCTACTCTACCACAAATTTTAGGGCTCGAAAGCTCCTATTTCCACTCTGTACTTACATGGCGCTCCTATTTCAGAAGACCACACATCCACCTGCTGGGCTTTAGGAATCAGCACTAAAATCCACCCCCAGGTCAGCGCTGGGGGCAGGAGGACCCCACCAACACAGCCGGATACACCATCCCCAGCCCCAACCACCCCAACGGTCACCCCACAGCTGCTCCAACTGCCACCACCATCCCCTAGGCAGCCGGTAACAGCTCCGGGCCTCACTCCCGATCCCATCAGGAGCAAAGCACCGACATCCCTCTGAAAAAGCAGAGCAAGTTGGTGCGCTGGCAGTACTCACTGCCTGCTCATACAACTGCTTGTTATTTGGTCGCCTCCGGTTCTTTCTCAGCCCATCTGGAACCTGTGACGCAGCTCAAGAAGGACTGCTGGTACAGTGAATGCTGGCACATCACCTCAGCTGCACAGTGGTGATAGAGACTTCAAGGACATGGAGGGAGTCCTGCAGAACTCCGCTCTGCACGCCTGAAAGAAATCCGCTGGGTTATTTTTATACAGCATCTTGGATGCACGCAGCATTTCTGTCACAGTAGGGAAGAGAGAAAACAAAAGTTGCTCCCCCAGGGAGCTGTGAAGACTGCTAAAGCAATTTCACATGCTGGAAATCTCCGGATTTTACAGAAAGACCGAGCTGAGGAAGTGTTGAGGAAAAAATGAAAAAATAAACAGTTGTTGTGGAGCCCACTAGGAGCTCTTTGTGATCTCGAGTCCCCACACAATTAAGTGAGCGCTCACAGCAGTGCCAGCCCACAGCCTCCCCCCCACAAATGCTGTAGAAGACAAACTCTTGAGGGAGACAGTGCATGGGGGATGAGCACCCTGCCATGCTGCTCAGCACAGGGGCACTCCTCAAGCACTGGCTCCAGCCCCAGGGGGACAGGCACACAGTGAGAGGGCACCAAAGCTGAGCACAGGGGTGAGCATCTGCACGGACAGCTGGGAGCTGGGCTGCTCAGCCTGGAGAATAGGGACCAGGGCATCCCACCCATGCCTGAAGTACCTGAGCAGAGGTGGGACAAGGAACAGGGACAGGCTCTGCTAAGCAGTGCCCAGGGACAGGACACAGGCACCAGGCACAAACTAGAGCACAGGAGGCTCCCCTCTGTGCTGGTGACCATTGGCTGCACAGAGAGCTGCTGGGGCACCTTGCCTGTGATCTCACAGCTTCAACGCAGCTACGTGAGAAGATGAGGAGGGGGCAGGGGACAGCCTTGCCCATTCATGTTTTAAGCTGGCTCAGGGGGAGTGCTCTGAAGCAGCTGCACCTTGAGAAGGAGGAAAGCCAGCATACCTGCTTTGGGAAGAGCTGAGTGAGAAGGGACGGAAGGTCATACGGATGACCGAGGCAAGGAACTCAGAGACTCGGCAGGATGTTTACAACAAAAGCTTTTATGTACTTTATCTAAGCATGTAAGTACAAAATGTAATCAATTCGGTTGGGATACAGTGACCAAGTGACTAGAGAACAAGGAAAGAGACAAGCAACCCGAAACCCTGCTACGGCTCTGCACAGCAGGAAACCAAAACAAGGCAGGAGAAGCAGACACTGAAGCAAAGAAGTTCACCTCTGCCAGGAAATCCCTGCCCTGGAAAACGCTCAATAGCAGAATGATACCAAGCAAACCAAAAACATCAACACAAAATCCAGTCTGTCCACTGGATTGCAGTCCATGTGCAGCAGCACCCCAACCTGCCCAGCAGCTCCTTGAATTTAACTCTACGCTGATAAGCCGCTCGTGTTAGAAGATATTAACTTAAAGTGATAGGAAAACTAAAGAGACATTTGCTAAAAGCCACAACGTAACAAAAAATTAACACACATGAAAATTTAATAGACAGATTGAAGAAAGCAATTAAATGTTTATTCTCAGCTGTACATAACCAGAACGAAACCTCTGGAAGGCAGAAGAGCTGTGGGTTGCACAAAAACCCATGGTAGGGCTGCAGCTCAAGCACAGAAGGGAAGGAAGAAGCAAGCATTTCTTTCAACTCTATCAAAGCAGCTGTACAACAATGGAAGCTTGCCCGTTCTTCCCTCCAGTTTCAACTAAAAGTTACTTTGGGAACGGAAAATTTGATACCTCTATCAACAGCCTGTGGTATGTTTAAACTATTATAACACAAAGCATGCTCAGGCTCACAAGCGAAAGGAAATGACTGCCAAATGCTTCCTTTACAACCTCTCCAGAATAAGACAGATTCTTTACCAAGAGATTTTCTCAACGCTCCACGAATAGCAGGCATGAGCTAACAGACACACCAGGTTAGCCACGGATTTACAGCTGAAGTCACAGTGGAGATAGAAAACATGACTACAGCTCCCAACGCCTTTCGTGTAATAATCACTTTCACATTCAAAAGCTTCAGAAATTCAATAGTTCCCTTTAAGTGACAATAACCACAGGATGTGACCATAGCTATAACAATCTCTCCCTCCAGACGCACAGACACACTCTACAAACAGGAAGTTCCTACTACAATCTCAAAGAAATGTTAACAGTGTGGAACCACACGAGTCCAGTTCCGTTAGATGGGGAAGAAACCCTTCACTTGCCAAATCTATGGGAAAAGACACCAGGTATCGCAGTAACTCAGGCTCTAAGAGCCTGGAGGAGTATATGGGGGTAAGAATCTCAACCAGACGTTAGCACGTGCCCACCTGCTCTGTGCTGTAGCATCCAGTCTTAGGGAAGAAGACCTTCTGTCCTACAGAGAAAATGTCTCCTTACACTTGATAACACTTTTGAAAGAAATTTACAACTGTACAGCTCAGGGAGCACCGTGAGCTTCCTTACATCATACACATTACATCAGCAGCCTGCTGGACTCATCTTCATTTGTTGCTAGGACAGACAAGGGCTCACTGAGGTAGGAACACAATACACACAGCAGGCTTCAAGGGAACAAAAGGCAGCAGAGGATTTGGATAGCCTTTATCAGCCGACGAGCAGGCAAAAAAAGGCCTTTCCAAATTAGTTTCACAGTGTTTTCCATCCTATAGATGAAGAGGTGCCAGTGAGTTAAGCATGTTTTACACTGACTCGTTCAACACCCACTGCTGCAAACAGAGCCTGCTGTAAATGTTCCCGTACATCAGCTCTGTTCCACTTGTCAAAACAAGGCATGTTTTGCTACCAGCATTTAACACAAGGGCTCACAAAGCCCACTCACTGACTCTGTTTGACTCCCAGCTTCCTCCAGGCAAAGGGCACATGCTCTCACCACCCCACCACCCCACTGCCCTCGGCCTCCCCATGTGCCATGCAGCTCTGCCAGGCCCACGGGTGTGTGTCAGCCTCATGTAGGACGAAGGCTGCAGGTCCAACAAGCCAGTTTCTCCCTAGCACTGCCCCTTCCAGTGGCCCAAGAGAACAAAAATTAACAGCAGAGGCATTCCAGGTCTACTCAGCTTCCCTACGTACAACCTGGCACAGCAATCCACAAGAAACACCACTGAGAAAAGCAGAATTAAATCAACTTGATTGCAAGTCAAGTCCGAACTGAAATGCACGCACATGTACCTATCAGAAGGACACTTCTACAAAACAAACATTCACTTAAGAAAATATTTATACGTTCTACATTAAACTCACATGAAAAGCAAACACATCTGGACAAAAGGAATGCGAGAGCTTCGCATGATGTGATGCAGGTTTCTAGAGCAACAATAAGCAAGCAGCTGCACAGAAACAGAAGAAAGCTCACACAACAAGAAGGGCACCGAAGCAATCCGCCTGTGACCACCACTCCTTCCATCAGGTCAGGCTGCAGCATGCCACCTAGTGTCAGATCCTTAAACAAGTGGCACTCAGGAAAAACAGAACACCAAAGGCAGGTCCCTGACAGGTGATGCATGGAGCATTACAGGTGTTCTTTGGCCTATGAGCCATCATTTCATTGTGCTCTGAGCATCGTGTCTGTCCTTTCATATGGTCAGCGATGGAACCGCTGCATTTTAATGCCAGTGGTTTATCAGTAACAAGGATACACATACACCTCACGAGTTCATTAATAATCCATTAAGATGGCTTGTATTAGAGCGTGGTAGGCAGCTCCCTCATGAAATGAAATCTGTTTCTTTGCCTTTTAAGATCTGAACGTGCCAAAGGTGGCACATCAAGATGTGAACACAATTGAAAGGCTATACTTGCCGTTTCAATTTCCCTAACAAGTCATTAGGCAATCACAGAACACATGCTCCATTATCCATTTCTTCCCTGTTTGTAACCTCCAGCCATTGCTTTAGAGTTCAGAACTCAAGTCCACAGCAACACACAGGACGTGTGCCTGCCTGTAACACTGACAGACAAGGGGAAGGGTCAGCTCACCCCCCCCAGGCCTATGGCTGAAGTCAGAATGCCATGGCACAGCACGATGTGGACTGAAAGATGGCCTCAACAGGGCATTAACCATCAGCAGTGAACGTGGAAAAAAGTCAACTGGATGTGCAGAGAAGAAAGGGAACTGGAGAGCTAACTCTTTTCAGTCCCAGGGGGGTAAAGCACAGTTGTGAGCCGTGGTTAAATATTAACAGCGAATGCCATTTCAAGAAAGCAACACCAGAGCTGACTCCTCTCCTCCTCGTGCAGGTGTGTAAGCAACGGCTGCTTCGCTTTGGTCCATTACCCAGTTTACAGGCTCAGAGGACACCAAACCCAAAGCAATTCAAATCCCACTCCCAGCACCATCCACACCTTTCCAAAGGACGAGCAACAGAACATGCAGGTGTCACAGTGCTGCTGTGGTTCCCTTTTACTGCCATCTCAGTACAATCCATACTTGGGAATACCAATAACCAGATGTGCAAGAGATGTTATGGTCCACTCACAAAAATTAGGTCAGGAGTAAGTCTGGCAGTGCTGCACGACTCCAACCCTGGAGCAAATGCACAGTGCCTTTCATGGCTCCCTTGATGAAGAAACCCATAATTAGACCTCATTTTTGTCAGCTCGCTCAGTCTGGAGATCCATACAACTGGGGGAGGGCTCTTAGAAATCAAGCAGCTCCTCAGAATGCCACTGCACACGTTTCAGATTAAAGCCTTCAAAGCCTCCCCTCCATTAATCTACCTAAAGGCAGGAAGAGCTGTGCTTTGCTCTTAAGTATCAGAGCTTGGGTGGTGGTGGTTTTTCTTTTTTTCCTCCTTTTTTCCTCTCTTTTTTTTTTTTTAAATAACCTTTAAGATTGCTCTCTGTTGATTAAACCATTTTCATGCTTCAATGAGTTTGATTCCTATTAGTTCAGACTGCAGAGAGCGCATTGATTTTTACTATAGTCAGGATCAAGAGAAGTAACAGCTTTGCAAATTAAGCAACTGCTCACAACGTTAACTAGAAAAATACATCCAGGGCAATAACACACAAGTATCCAGAGCACTGCTCTGTACCAACAAATGCTAGCAAACAAGCTTATAACAACTTTAACCTTAACACTTGAGAAAGGAGACACTCCATGCACTGCAGCCCGCTCACATCCTCTGTTAGCTCTGCTGATAAGGAGCCAAAACACCAAGAAAGGCTCAAAATTACCACCAGCTTGTCTTCCAGCTCTGAATTACCATCATCATATCATCCCAATCACCACGCTGGGCTTCAGCCCACAGAACAGGCATTGCAGCCTGGAACGCTCTGCTAGGCTGCTTGTTGTTCCCGTCCTAAATGAAGCTCTTACACAAACAGATCTATGCAGCTCTTGCGTTGCAGCCCTTCACAGAGCTGAACTGTAAATCAAATATTGTATTCCACAGCCTGCAGCTATTCCCACATTTAATAACTGACATGGGAGACAAGTTTTAATCTTGAAACAATTACTATCCTCAAAACTGCTCAGGTTGCAAGTAAAAATTACCAGTTCTGCATTACCTGAATGAATATTCAGGGGAAACATCTTCTTTTCCATAGGACACACCCGAAGCATCCTCAGTACAACAGCCAGGATGCCCCACAGCAGCTCCCTGCTCAGTCCCTGGATGGCCAAGCACTCCCAGCAGCCACACTCGTCTGGGAAGGAGGGAAGTGTGGCTGCCCTGCTGCACACACAGCAGAAGAGAAAGCTGCCCACCTGCAAGGTGAGCCTTCTCCAGCCAGGAGCAGGAATTACAACTTTACATAAGACCTTAAACTAGAGTGGGATTTTATTTTTAGATATGAGAGAAATAGATCTCACGCTCTGAGAAGACCTACTGAAAAGCCACCAGCGACCTGCGAGCACGTCCTATTTTAATGCAATTACTGCCAACGCTGTCTTCTCAGGTTTTAAATTGCTTGTCAGGAGGAGATCAGCTTTTAATTTAGGACGTTACTCTGAGGGTCAGAGCCACAAGCGAAGCCAGCAGCACTGCCAGCTCTGTGCCACAGTCAGTCCTGGACACCCAGGGCAGAAAGGGACCGGTACACGGCCACTGCCCCACGCTGCAGCTGACAGCCATCCACCCCTTCAGGTTGCACAGTGTGAGCAGCAAACATCCCTCCCCAGGATGGTTCGGGAAGAAGCTATTTTTATTTACATAGCCACAATAATAATAAAGAAATAAATTCAAAGAAGTGAGGGAAAAAAAAATCCCTGTGCGCTATTGGTGTGGAATTTGCACACCACATGTTTCACTGCCACTTATTATTAGCTGCTGGAAAGGCACATTAACAATCACAGCAGGTCAGATCACCTCTTCTTGCTTTTCACTATCTTGAGGCAAAAAAAAAAAAAAACCCCCAGTATTTCATCTTACCCAAGAAAGGGGAAAAAAAAAAAAAAAAAAAGAAATCAAACCGCCATCCAGTTTGAACCACTCATCCTTTTATTTATGCTCTATAAAAGCCTGAATAGCGACCTCGGCCCCCCCGGGGCTCTCACCACGTGACAGCGGCAGGCGGGGTGCTCCCCCCCCCCCAGCACAGCCCGGAGCTGGAGCACCGAGCGCCCTCTGCAGCGGCACGAAGGATGCTCCGCCTGGAAAGTTTTGCAGTTGGACTGTAAGAAGTTTCTGGTTTAACTATTGCTAAGGAACAGCGGATGGCAAGCAGAGAAGCTTCTCGTTCAGCACGCGTGCATGCTTGCACCTTGTCTTCCACACGCTGCTGGTGTTTGGATAAGCTTTCTTTGCAGCAGCAGAAGCGGTTGTGCTTCTCCTCGGGAGAGCAATGCCCAGGGGAGTGCTGGGGCTGTGCAAACAGACGGGCAGAGGGAGCACACAGCACTGTCATCCAACGCCTCTCACAAATCTCCACTTACCCACAGCCCACAAGAACAGCCCTACCTTCATAATATACAATTCGTATCACACATTTAATCCATATCAAGGAAAAATAACAACGCAGTCAGCTTAAAAGATGCTGAATTTTACGTGCCTATCAATTTTCTGCATTTTGACAGCTCATCTGAAAACCTGCTCCTATCTGCAGACAAACCCACCCCTTCGCCTGCTGCCAGGCACGAGAAGAACAGCAGCACGAGGCTGTTTGAAAAGGCATGGCCCCCTCTGTGCCATGTCAGTGCACCAACATCCTGAAGCACCGAAGCTCACAGCGCTGCCCCAAGCACGAGCCAGCCCCAGCAAATGCAGCTGCTTTTAGCACTCTGTTCATCACTCACAGATGCACAGCCTGCCATCCTTATCAGCCTTTTACCAAAATGCAGAGAGGCATGAGCTACTAATTTTCATGTCCAGAAAGCACTAAAGGACTCACAGAAGGGTACATACCATCTCACAGGAGATGAATTTCTACCTGAAACCTCGAGAGCATAAGCATTTTTGACCTCCGCTCTCCTTGAGAAGGCAAACACGCATAGATGTTATTTCTCCTGGCTACCAGGTGACTCCTGAATACTCAATAAAGAGCTCAGCAGCATTACACCTTCAGATTTTATCGAGTGATACAGGTGTCCACGTCAGAGTGGTTCTTCCTTCAGATGTGGAAGATGAGTACATCTGCTACCATCCTTAAGCCAACAGCAAAAAACAGATCCTCCCCTTACTGGCCTCACACCGGTGCTGTCCCTCGGTGGGCAACGACTGGGGCTATCAGATATTTAGGGAAACACTGAGATGTCAGCAGGAAAAAAATAAAAAAAAAAATCAATCTTTCCCTAAAATCTGTTTTGACAAAGTAAGCTACTGCCTCCAATTAAGATACAAAGCTATTCAAGAAATCGCTACGCCTCTCACTTTGAAGGAGGATGAACGTGCTCGCGTTGAATAAAGATAACATTTTGTTTTCCAAGACTTCATGCCTTGCTGCCTAATGAAGGGAAGAGGGAAGCTTGCTACCACCCCAGCTCGCTGCATCAGCCCACATGGGGACTAAGGGCCATCCCTGGGCCCTGCAATATCAGCCACAGCCCCAGGATCAGCTCAGAGCCACACGAACGGCAGTTTTTAATTACTATTTTTAAGTAAAAGATTCTAATGCATAAGATGTTAGTTACTTAATTAAAAATCCACTTAGTTATTAAACTACTATTAGAAGGCCCAATTGAATCTCAAATGAGGATAAGCTACTGTTGTGTGAAATACATCATTAAATACTTGCTCATTGATTAGAAAGGATTTGTTCAAAGCAGGTACATGCAAAAGATAACACTGCTGCAAGAAAGGAGCTATGCAGATGGCATCTGACGAGTAACTACTATCAGTGCACAATTCTCAGTGTCCTGCTCCATCCAAACCTGAGCCCAGGGCAGCAGGGGGACGCGACAAAAAACAGACCGTAGAATTTAATGATGTCTTTGTGTTTTAGTGCTACAAATCAAGCAGTTCCTGCTACAGACTCAGCTGCTGGCTGCAGACAGTGAGCGAGTTCCCTGATGCAAGCGATTTCTGAGGGGCTGCAAAAGCAATCTCAGCTCATAACCACGGCTCATAACCCCCCACTCCATCCCACGGTCCGAGGACCACATCGTCTCTGGTAGAAAAGCAGGTAAACACACAAGGTCGTGCTCTTGAGCTTTACTCACATATCTCATACAGCAGACACATCTTCTGTTTCAGAAAAATCTATGATTATCCTTCTAATCTTTCTTTGAAGAGGATATTCACCCTCCATCTAAGGGGATTCAGAAAGATCTGAAAACCCTGCTTTCAGGCGCAGGCAGCAACTCTAAGAACTGTAAGGGTTGTAGGAATTCAGGGCTATCTTCAAACAGCCATTTCCTTGAAAATAAATCAAAGGAGAAATGAGGAGTTAAAACAAGGTGGGTTTTTTGAATGAGCTCAACAAAGCCAAAGAGGCAGAAGAAGATGGTTTGCCTCTCCTGTGCACTCAACCATTGCCAGGAAAATAAGGGAAAACCTCCACCACAACCCATCTTCCATAGAGACACTTACAGGGAGGGAAGTGTTCAGGAGCAGCTGCTGCTCCTCCACTGCCCAAGCAGTAAGGCCAAACCTCAGCCTGCAGCCATCACAGCCAACAGACACAGGCTGAGCCACCTGCACTGCAAGGAGCAGCACCCAGAAACCCTAATGCATGTTTTGTGTCATTGAAAGATGAAGCTGAGAGTTCTGAAGGAGGACAATGCGTGCTGCTTCTTAGCTTTCATCAATGTAACCCAAGCAGCCACTATCCTATGTGCCCTAAAAGACATGAAAATACACCTGCATGGGTGACCCATGCACAAGAAAAGTAGATTCTTTACACTGGTTCAAATGAAGATCCCAAACTTATGCTGCCATCATCCTGCACGTCATTCATCTCTGGCAATATTCTGACGGAAACAAGCAGCAAACAGCTCAACACACTGCTGGGTTCATCGTTTAATTTCTAAAGATGCTGGCTTCTGAGCCACGACAGCTATAAAACCACAGCTTTAAGATCCAAATTAAATGTCACACACAGCTCACATGCCTACTACATTTCCTGTTCACTGCTCCCAAGTTCTGCACACACAAGGCTTGCAGCTTTATAGCAGTTGTTAACACAAGAATCAATTCAGGGTTTGAAAACAGTGGCCAACAGCAGCAGCCATCGAAGGGCACACATGGCCAGAGCTACAGACCGTAACCACATCTCTCAGAACCAATTCCTCCTTCCAAAAGGATCGATAGTCTTGCCACAGTTTTTAGCATGAAGAATTTCTTTCCTGTGAAGCCACTACAGTTCTGAAACAAGCAAAGCACTGTACATACAAAACACAGCACCTGAGATTCAACCAACCCATGTTCTTGGCGCCTCTCCTCTTTTGCTAGAGGGCATTTCCTCACACCTCTCTTATCCCTTTCACCTGACCAAAATAGAACGAACGATTAAGGCAAGCCATTTACAGCCAGGAGAACTACCACTTATTAGATGCTATTTTTAAACTAGCTACACTGAAATTAAAAACGTATTCAAGAATTACGCCACAGCTTTCAGCAGCTACATTTATGCCTCCCACTGCCAAGTCTGCGCATCTTCCCCTCCTTCCCATTAATGTGTTTATCCAACCATAATTCCATTAGCATTATGTAACAGACAAGCTTCTTAGGCATTTCATCACTGCTTGCACCAAAGCCAGCCCTCCACACACGTAGCCTGGCCCCTACGACTGCTGCCTTCCCTGAGCTTTGCTGACCTACAAAAATCGGATGTAGAACTGAAGCGACACCTTCAATTACAGCGCAGAAGCGCCTGGATCCGCAGCCATCCCTATACAGGGCAGGACTGGGGTTCACTGCCCAGTGCTCCCCACGTCCCAGTGTCATCAGGGACAGCTGGGCTTCGTCCCTTAAGGAGGAAGAAACCCAAAAAACTACTTCATGTTTGTCAGCTGTCCGCTGGTTCTCACCCACCAAATACTATTTGCAGTTATGTCTGTAATTTGATGTTAATTCCTTAATCTTCTTAAGCCAAGACAAGCTTGTGGATCATTATGGGGTTATTTAGAAGAGCACATTTCAAGTATTACATGATACATTTTGTTAAGATAATCAGTTAACTCAAGTTCTGGTTTTTGTCATTCATACACCTGAAAAATAAATCAACCATCTTCGGAGAGCAATAAACGATGCACTAAGAGCTATTGCTGCTATGTAATCCTCTTTCCTGCGCTGTAGTATCTGGTAACAAGATTGTGGAGCTTTCACATTGGATCAGCAAGACTGTGACCTCTACTGACAGTTATGATAACCAATGTTAATGCTCCAGCGATGGGCAGCACAGCAGTCCCCACATTCCTGCTCCGTGGCGCAGATCCCACGCAGATCAGCATCCCTTGCCCACCACCACTGGTCCCTTGCTTGCATCAGAAAGCACATGGATCAGACCCAGCAATTTTAACATCTCCTGCACAGCAGCAAGCAACGCAAGGAGCAGGCTTCACCCAACCACCCATCACTCCTTCACAGCCTTTATTGTGCCACACCTCGGTTGGAGGACGGAGCAAAGCAGGCCTCGGAGTCAGCACGGTGCTCCTCAGGGTGCTGATGGGGCCTTCTGCCATTCTGACTGCAACGTGGCCATTTCTAATTAAATCCTTCTTCTTCATATACACACCAGCAGCAGAAGCAGCTCCTCTAGCTAAGACAATCCAACAGCGAGCAGTTGGTGACAGCATTAGGAGTGCATTGCCTCCTTCAATGCCAAGCAAAATAAAGACACGCAGCAATAAAAACTGTACTTCCATAAAGTAAAATCTGCCTTACAGCTCACACACTAACTGGAATGCTAGCTTACACTGAAAGTAAACCTTACCAACAGGATGCTGCCCAGCAGCAGCACTCATCAGCAGCATACTTCTTGCCAGGCTTACCATCATAATGCATTCTGTAATTCCACGGGTAATGTTTCAGAACCTAGTTTTAGTCAAATATACACATAATTACATTAATCGATTACCCTGTAATTGCATTTTGCAATTTGATTTTTGACTTGTAAAGCTTTAATGGGTGAATTTGATAAACAGATACTCCCTGTTTTTGGTTCTTGGAAGGAGAATAAAGCTGAAAATCAATACCATTACAAAAAAGCCTGAATTATTTTAAATTTCAATGTGTTTTCCAATTAAGGCTTACCTGGAAGACACAGCCACTCGACAGAAAGCAATTCTGCTGTGTCCATGAGGCAGCAAGTTCACCTCTGGATATGCTGGGCCGTGAGGAGAGCTGAGCACAAACCCAGACCTTCAGCAAGGGAAGTTCTGCTCGTCAGTGAGGGACAGAGCCCATATAGCCACTCACTGCACCAACAGCATGAAAGGGGAAAAGGACAGCACCCACACTGCATCACTGTGCCTCAAGAGCTTCTGAAGCACAGAGAGCCTCCCAGCAGCTCTTTCTGCCTCTGAACGGTTTATTTTCAGATGGTTATAGTCATTTCCAGGGGAGCTAAACTACCAAAAACCAGAAGAAATGCTATTGTAGAAAATTCTGTTTGCACCTAGTGCTCATGCAGCGGACAGAGGAACATTTCAGTGCCTGCTCCTTCAAAACACCAAGAGACCAAACCGCAGGGAACGCCGTGCCTCAGCGTTTCTGCCTATTCAGAAACAACACACTCACACCTCAACATGCAATTCTTTCGCTTCTGATACAAAAATGGGAATCAAAAGCAAACACTTAAGCCAGCACTGACTGTAGAAGTCTTCTTTAACATGTGATTAGACAACTTGAAAAGATCCATTCCAGGAACGCTTCCCAGCCATTGTAGCCCAGGTCTGATGAAAGTGTTTCCTTAACTACTACCGGGATCCTGAAAAATGGATACCCTACAAAAAGCACAGGTTACCAGGCCTTGCCCCATGGTTTAACTGGCCAACTGTAGGTGCACACCTAACATGGACACAGCTGCCTTTCCCTAGCTCGGCCATTGGCCACGTCACCACTGGTGGCAAGAGCACAGTCGCCATCACATTTCATTACCTCATTATTTTGAGGTTAAGAAACCTGTGTAAGTAAGGGTCTCACAGTGAGCTTCTCTCCCCCATGGCAGACAGAATTCTCCCTGCACCAGCTGCACACAGCAGCATTACATGCAGCACTGCAGGACAGCATCTCCACGTGCCATGCTAGCCAAGGCTTCGTACATACCAAACACACCATAAATGGAGCAAGTATTTCTTTTAATAAACCGCCACGGAAAGGCTATGAAAAAAAACCCCGATTCAAGCTGAGGACATATTGATGAGTACACAATCCTCCAGGCGTTACGCAGCTCGTGCAGGCTCATGGATCAGTATTATTGCAGCAACCAGTGCCCGTCAGAGCCAATTACCCCGGGGACGTCCCCGTGCGAGGAGCGGCTCCAGCGCTGCTGCGGAGCTGTCAGGGGCTGCACGCACCGCTGAGGAGGGAGCGCTGAAGATCTGTCACAACCAATTACTGCCAATGTTTTATTTATGTCAGGATGCACCTGATCAGCGAACAATAAAGCCATTTTATACAAAGCGATTACAGAAACGGAATGCAAAATGGCAACAACTGGTAGAGAAATGGCACGGGAAGGCGGCACGCACGCCAGCCACACGGCAACACGAGCAATACGTTCGAGATGCTGAAGCAGTAACGTGAGTGTTTCAAAGCCTTTGACTCAAAACGTGGACTGCTTTTGTCTGCTGCCCTGACAAAGAGCTGGGTTGCTTTAGACTTCCATCTTCCTGCCCACAGAACTGCTATCTGTGGGCATGGATGTGAGGAACGGCAGGAAAGGAGAAAGGGAGAAACACACGGACACAGGATGTGGGTGAGTCCACAGGAGAGCTTCTCTGTGCCATGTCGGCCTTTATTTCACCTGCCCAACTCATGTGACAGAAGACAACAAGATTAAGTCATCTGCATTTTCAGTTGAGCCTGAAAGCAACCTCTGCTATTTACCAGCTGGGGATGGTCAGCATTTCTGGCACCATTTCTGTGACCTCAGACTGCCTCAATTCCTAGAAGAACTATGAGGGAAACGTCCAAGCTAAAAAGGTGTTCTGAAATGCCCAGATCTGAGCGCTCCAATTAAACCAAGTTTCCTTCATGCACCATCTGGAAGCCCAAGTTTTTGTCACGAAGAATCTTTTCTAAACAACTGCAGATCAAAACCAGACTTAATAGATTTGAACTGTTTCCCAAGCTCATGTACAGTTTAAAATTGATGTCACTTACTGCAAAGAGCTATCACGATGTTGGCTTCTGCTTCTACTTGCTCTTGGATCTCATATGCAATAGCAGATCAGCCTAGGGCCTTCAAGTACCTTCAGCCCAGACGTGCTCATAATTAAATGGCACTGTGCAACTGCCTGGAGGGAGAACTGCACACCAACAGCCCAGCAGTCCTACAGCCCACATCACACCCCACACTGTGACAGCCACCTTGAGGGCACAAGAAGCCTAAAGATGCATATTGTAGGGCTACAGAACAGAATAAAAAAAACAAGATGACATAACACCAATTACCTTGATTGCTATCAATGCGGACAAAATGCAACAGCATTTGTGTATGGTTAGTCATGGGGGTGGACTGGAAAGAGCACACGTAATTGGCATTGCTGACCTGGAATGGAAGTAGAGAGGAATGGCTGCTGGGTGCCAAACAGCAGAGAGGGATTCCCCTTCACATACACTACATGCAACAATTTTCAACTTGTGAACAAAGAAGCATGTGTGTTCCACACAAGCAGAGCTGCACCATAAGATATTTATCTCAAAAAACATACCCTCTGTTTAGAGAGTTGTGTACGTTTTGGTATAATACATTTTATTCTTAAAAATAATCCATCCTGCAGCTATCAGAAGGAGACACAGAGCTTATTGTTATAGAGCTAAATGAAAGGAGATCAATATTATTTTAATTTTTAAAGGTCTGTTTATGAAATGCAATCATCCTTCATTAAAAATGCAAGCTGTGCTTCACAAGGGGTTAGTGTAAATGATTCATAGTTTGATATCTTTCCAGTACGATCATCCTCTCACGGGAGGGCCCATCAGATGCTCCAACACATCACAAGCCGTTGTTATGAAAAAACAGCCGCCCATGACAAAGGAACTAAACCCTGTCCCACACCTTCTTGCCACCAGTCAGCAACTCACAGCCTGCTACCTGCTCAGAACAGAGCCACAGATCACCATCCATCACCTCCAAACAAAACAAAACACTGACCACAACAAAGGAAAGCCCATACACACACGCTGCATCGAGGAAACGGCTTTTGCTTGAAGGAAAAGAAAAAAAACCCACATAACCAAAACCCACACCACCACACACTCCGCCCTCTGTCACACTACAGAAATAAATCAAATAGTTGAAACTCACTTAGCGAGCCTGACATTTCAGCTGAGCTCTGCCTTGCTTTAGAATGAAAAGGAAATCTATACCTTCAACACTGGACTTCAATGGGTCCCAAAGAATGAAATCTTCAAAGTCCAAGCATTAAATGAAAGACCCTTCCACTTAGAAACTCCAATTGCAGCTAGCCATCTCAAAGTAGCAGCGTCGGCTAATTACAATGGGAGGATTTAACAAATAAATTCTTCACTTTTAAACTCCAGCATTCAATTTCCTTCACACGGATAAAACACTGCTACGTTATAGCAATTACAAACACGATAGATATAGCAGTCACACACAAAAAGCCTGGTATCACAGAAATCCCCTTGAAAAAGCTCACCAGCTGCTACACTAAAGCACAGAATATAATGCTTATATTACAATAATGTCTGCAGGAGAAGTGTCCTTATGGTCCATTATACACAGATGCATGCAGCCTTTATCAGGCTCACAGATATTTCACCTTGCTATCTCCTCATGCATAACACACAGCAGCTCTGTTTGTGCCCATTACAAGACTATAGGCCAATAATTTTCATCTTTATTCTTTCTCTCCAGAAGCACATCCGAGTTTAATATAACCGTGTTACCCTCACCCAGCATATTTATGTATGTGCTGCTGGAAATATATTTAATTAAGGTGATATTACACACTGAAGTGTCCAAGCTCCAGGTGCTCCCTAGAGAAGACATCGGGTTTGGCCTTTCATACCTGACTGGGACATCTCTCCCCTAAAAAAAAATATATATATATTAAAATAAATATAAATATATAAATACAGCCAGTCCTGACAGAATGTTTTACAATGGAGTTGCAGAGGATACGCATTCAATCGCTCCATTTCCCAGAAGATTCATTACAGTTACATTAGAAAGTCAAATCAGGCAATTCTGCAGTCTGGTGAAAGCTAGCATATGAAAGCAGGTTAATACAAAAGAATTTCATTTTAAATAGAGGACATTTAGGACTTTTAAAAGCGCCATTATGATAAAAATTTCAGGGTGTTTGTTCTGGCTTTAGAGCACGCTTTTCAAGCCTTGATTCAATGATGTCGCTGATTTTCGAAGGAATGAGGGAGGGGATGTTCCATCTCCAAGGTTTGCCATCTTAATTATCCGACTGCTTCCACACATCAGGGGGAATCACACTGCAGATGTCCTTCTGCACTCAACAGCCAGCAGCTCCAGCTCAGCACCTGCTGCACTGCACAGCAGCACACCACGGGGCTGCACTCCAGCCCAAGGTGCTACTGACCACAAAGCATGCTCTGTCTGAGGTTTTCTTACAGCAGAATTATCGATTTTGTATTTGTATATGTATATGTATTTGCAAACTTGCTGCGTTCCATAAAATAAACTGCAGACAGAGGACGCAATTGCTCGTTAAACTAATAATGCAAGATTTGAGTGCCACAAAGGAACCAAAAATGTGTTGTTCAAAGCATTATTAACTTAGGGATATTGGCTTAACTGAAGGCAGTCACCTACATTTAGAACAGCTCTCTATCACAAGCAAGAATCTTCTGCCAGAACAGACACTGCCTCATGAGCCATACACAGTGGCAAAGCAACACGAGGAAAAAAAATTCCAGGCCATGGGACACAAAAAGCTGCTGTCAGCATTACAGGTGGACCTCACACAGCCCTGCTTATGTTTCATTGAATATAAACCCAAATGCAGTCAGAGTACCTGCTAAGTTATGGATGGTCACCACGATAAATGCAGTTTGGCATTTCACAGCATATTCTATTAATATCCCATCTTTGGAAACCAACCTCCCCTCGATCCCAGCAGAAGCACCAGACCTACCACCAGACAGAAAGTGGAATTGAACACAGGTTTATTGTCCCTTTGGAGGGCAGGACTCACAAACAGCAGCACTCTAAGGCCATGCAAGTCCTAAACATAGCTAAGAAAAGGAGCTCCCACCTCTGCTTCAGCACCACTGCATGAGGTTTCATGCAGCCTGGTTATGGACTGCTGCAACACGGCTGCACGTGGGGTACAAACACACTGCACTCCAACTAAGAGCCACGTCTCCCTTCAGATTCACACAGCTCAACTCGAGAGCTGCACAAAAAGTTATTAAAATTAATGCATCAAACTATCATAACTCTGTCTCTTTTATTACCGGTAATATTCCTTCTAAAATATTAGTCTGCTTGGCTGAACCAGCGTGTCTTTTTGAAAGTTGTCTTTGAAGATCAGAATCTCTTTAGCATAAGAAGTGAAACATGCCATCACGTTAATTTGACAAGGTAAAGGTGGGGGTGGAACTCATCACTTTGAGTTGGTATTTCTGAAACTCAGCCTGTGCTTCCATGTGGTAATGGGAGCGAGGAGGTAAGGAAAGCCTTTACTACCCAGGGGACCTGAAAATGAGGAAAGTATCAAACTGGGCAAGTGACCCGAGTAAGCACTTTCCATCTTAAATAGAATTAAGAGGTGAGGATAAACTGCTGCAGCACAAATGTTTCTAGTGATCCATGAATATTTGTTTGTCCTTGTTTGCATAACAAATACTGCATATGTACATGCACACACACAAAAGGTGGGGGGTGAGAGCGTATGCACCTGTGTTTTACCAACAAGAAATGCCCAGCTGGAACATCTCACTCCCTTCTGCAGCCCGAGCCACACTTTTAGCCAGAACATCCCATTCCCCAGAGCTACTTTATCAGAAGTGCAAAACAGAACACCCACATGTGCCAAGTTATTGTACAACACAAAAAAGCTCCAGGGCTCATCAGCTGCCAGGAGTGTCACAGCCCTCTGATGTTTTAAAACTGTTAATGATAACCTCATGCATGTGTATGCCGTGCTGCCTAATCCCCTGCTGCTGTCCCACCTGCTTCACGCCAGGAAAAACAGGTACTGCACTTGAAAGACCCGGGACTCGTGAGAAATGGGCTGCCCCATGTACCACTGTGCTTTAGGCACCCCAAGTCACCAGCCCTGTTGGTACGTGGTGATGAACAGCCCAGCAGGGCTCCAGACTGCAGTCCCAAGCTGTGCTGATGTGCTCAGCAGCTTGGAGATCACTTCTTGGTCACCCTCCTGTCAGCCAGAACGCGAGGATCAAGGGGATGATGGCACGCAGTATCTGTCTGAAATTACACTTGGCAGAGGTAATCCTTTTGAAACCAGAAGCTCTACCTCCGTACATATGTTAAGCTTTCCTCGGGACAAACACCCACATTTCACAGACATCCAAATGAATGCATGCCAAGTCTGAAGTCACAAAGTAAACAGATGAACAGGAATTCTGCAATTACCGCGGCTCCCGACTCCCCCACGCTGCTTCAAACCCCGAACACTCCTCTCTGACAAAAGGAACCACTGCAACAAGTGGGAGATAACCTTTTCATAACTATTCACTCCATTCTTGAAAGCGCATTCCTCTCCCTTACAGCTGCAGAACTACTTCAAAAGCATGAACCCATTACACGTCTGCTTCAGTCCACCCTCAGTCTCCTCCTGAGAGCCTCATGTGTTCCCCCTCAGGTCCTGCAGTGCTGCCACCAGCTGAACATCTTCCTCGTGCTGCTCCAGAATGGCGTGGTCTGGCACAGAGCTGGCAGCACACACAGCAGCCATACGGGTATTCTTTTTCATGTTTCTTTAACAAGACTTCACCGTGGTTGCTCGCAGCCCAGCACCCTCCTCTGTCCCAGCAGAGATCTTTGCATGGTCAGGATGCAAAAAAAACACCCTTGGTTCGGAGTAAGGTCCACCTTGCTTCATACCACAAGCCTCCATCAAGCATAGCACCAGGGCACAAGACAATAAAATGTAAGTGCTCACGAGCCTTCCAATTGCACTCTCACTCCTCAAAGGCATGCGTGGGAGGCCAGCCAACATACACTCAGTTGCACTGCAACCATTTCCTATAGTTCAATTCAAGAGATAATGGTATCAAAACACAACTGAAAGGAGTACCAAGTGGGATCCTTCATATAAACGCTCCATCTTCAATATAATTAGACCTTTTAAGGCAGTGTAGCTATCCCCAGAGTTTGCTTTTAGAAACAGTCAACCTGTGATGGCAATCATCTGGTCAGTCCTTTCTCTTTTAAAGACATCTTCCCATTCGTTTCCCTCTTTTTCCCAGATCTCTCCCTATTAGCCAGGTAGATAAACCACTGTAAATGAAAACTTTTTCAGTACTGACCTTAATTTGTGCTCTGAAAGGCTCAGAGTCCCAGGAAGCATTTTGGCACTTGAGCAGACCAGGCTGCCCAGCATCCACTGCCGTGCTGCAAGAAGAAAAGGGAGCGGAACAACACACCGAGTGCAAGGGAGGAAACCTTCACTACAAAGCCAGGCTCTGGTGCCACTCAATTCAACGAGGCCACTGAGCTACAATAAGCTACAACACACACAGAATGAGCAATCTTCAGTGCATCTCAGAAACCTTGAACTATTCGCTTCGAGATAAAGCTGCCAAAACACACCAGTATGCAAACATGAGAGTCAAACAACACATCACAAGAGAAAGCGCTGCGCTCTCAGCCATGTCATCTTTGTGTGTGTTTAACCTGGGGTTGACAACTGGAGCAGGAGGCTTGCTGCACTCTTCTCTAGGAAAACAAAAAGACTGTATCGCTTACAGACAAAAAGTTGGCTAGGGTTATTTTGGGGCAGCACCCAGAACACATTTCCTGCTGGTTTAAATCTATTGCAATAAGAACACGTGCACATGAGAGTTTAGCAGTCTAAATGTTTTATAAACAAGACCCAGAGCTCACAGTCGGACCTAAAACCAGAGCTGCATGAAGCTCCTTGGTCCCAAAAGCCAGCAGTGACACAGAAAGGAACCTCCACCTCCTGGCTACCTGCACACTGCCATTGGGGCAGAAGGATCTGCTGCAGTGACCGCCCCGTGTCCTGCTCAATTCAAATGTTTCCTGTCCTAGCAGGATGCTCTGACAGCCTTGTAAATCTCCTCTTAACCCCTCTACTTTCCTAATCCTCAGGAGAAAGTATAAGAATGTGGTTTTTTTTGGATCCTGAACTGTTTCAGTGGTACATAACTCACATTTGAGAGCTAACATATGGTTCAAACAAGCATCAGATTGTTACATGCTTCTCATACCAGCCCTGGATAATCCCTGGGTTCCCAACATCTGTCTTGCATTTGTGATATAATTACACATTTATTTTCCATTTTACTAGCTTAGTTTCATATATTGTTTACTTGATCCTAGGTATGATTTTGCTGCAGCCAAGGGACATCCTACTCCTTATCACAGGCTTCATCTGAGCTTACAGACTTCTGCAATTCTCCTGCTCACAGACTCGGCTAATTACAGAACACAACTGCTCATACCATTTCCCTACCTCAACAGACTCGCTCTTCATACTCCATATAAGTCTAGACCAAACAAAAAACAAACATAGAAGCTTGAACAGTTGTTCTATAAAAACTTTTTAGAACTGAAAAGAATTAAGAGCGCGCTGGAAGGTGAGGAGGAGAACAAAGCATCAATTTTTAATGCAGTGCTAAAAGTTAAGTGTCAGAGCAGTGTTTGGGTGGCATAACATTGCAGCTGGCTCCATTTTCGTGTTCTTATGTTAAGAAAACAGATTTTCCTTTTGCATTATGTATTAAATACAGCACGTATTTTAGGATCTCAACACATCTTTCTGTCGTGCTAAACCTTAATGATTGAGAAGTTGCATTTCACATTTTACAGGCTGGAGACATATGATGCATGAAATGCAGACAGAGTTGATGCTAATTTTTGTTTTCACGTTCCCTTCTGACACATACTTCTTCTCAAAGCTGCTCCATTTGGGAGGCAGAATGGCCGATACAATCAGCACGTCCAAGTTTGGGCATGTCTGCGCTCTCTGTGTTCGGATCAAAGTTCAGACTTCCCATCCACACCAGTTCCCTCACGGAGCAAATTGCCACCACGGCTACATTGTGCCCATCTGTACGAACAGGAAAAAAAGTTCTGGTTCTAAACAGAGTGATGCATTCAGTAGAAGTTGTGCGATGAAAGCCTGCTTCTGGAGGAGGCTTTGTTTTTTTTACACAGACAGGAATTGTGCTTTCATAGCACCGAGCAGAACACCACAAGTGATCATTATACATGAGTTGTCACAGTAAGCCCACACACACCTCACTCAATACAGGGCTTCTCAACGCAGACACAGCAAACAAGCCTGCATTCAGCAAGCTGGGCACGTGCCTCAGCCAACAGCAGCCGTCATTATGGGATGGAGAGGAGGCCAGACAAAGCTGAGTTGGACACGCTGTTAACACAATTTACCATCAGTGAGAATTGCCCATCATCTTACACGCCTCCAAACTTGAGATGAGTGGAACAGTGGCCTCAGCACTGTCAGCTCACACACAGGCACTGACTGCAGCGTGATGCATTTCTACAGCATTCTGTGGTTTTAATATATCCATTAATGACTTAACCTGCCTCGTAAGAATCCATCCCATACGTCACCTTTATGTATTTGCATAAACAGAGGCTGTGAAACCCGTCAGATCCTTGTCTCCCCCTCGTTGTAGCTCCAAGTTCCACAGCTTGCCTGGTGCCCATTATTAAGAGCTAAACAGATGTGTACTCAAACTACCACCAGTGCTCGTGAGGCATGCAGGAGCTGTTTATATCGCCACAGAATGGATGCCATTTACTTATACTGCTTTAGGATGAACGGGAACCCCTAACAATGAAAGGCATTCAAGCACAGCAACACTTGCTAATGTGTTTTGATAAGAAGCACCCAGCGCATTCGTTATCGCTGTATGTCACAGTTAATTCTGAACAGCTCTAAATGCATCCCCTCACACCCAGCATCTGATGCAGACATGTTATCTAAGCCCCGGATTCCTTCTGCTTTCCCCACACAGCCTGACCCCAGCAGTGAGGATTTATGGGCCTGGTGTAATTGAAGCAATCTTCTCCAGAATATGCTCATTAGCTCTCCACGCTCGTTTGTGCCTTCCGTGCTTTACCTTGAGCAGAATACTTTTCTGGTCACACCATTAGGACTACCACCGCAAAATAACCACGCAGAAACACCGAAAACTGAACTGCTTTAGGAAAACTGAAAGAGAAAACAACTGAACATCCCCTCCCGAATACAGCTTGGTTTGCTCAGCTACAGCAGCCCGAGAATTCAGATGCTTGCATTTTACTTGTCTGCCATTACTGGCAAATTGAACCCGAGAACAAATGCTGCGTAAGCAACAAATAATTTGACCAACATGCCAACAATCACTTTAATCTCTTCCACTTCACCACTGATGAACCTTTTATGAATGTAATCTTCTAGAAGGTAACTGGTAATACAAGATAATCCCAGTACAAGTTTAATTAAAAACACAAACTACATACAGCTCCGTGCTTACCAGCTCTCATTCCGAAAAGGCAAGAGCAGCAATTATTAATAGCTCTGTTAATCTGGCAAACTGAAGTGCACAGAAACGAGCTGGAGAAGCGCTCAACAGACCATTTCACGCTGAAAAATTAGTTTCCACAAATTATAATTTGCCTTAGTTTAAGCTTTAGAGTAGCTATTTTTAAGTTGCTGAACTGAAGCATGCTTACAGAGTTACAGATGTGGGTCTTCCACAGAAAATCCAGCACAAGATTGCTCATTGTCGCAGGCCACCACAGAATGTAAGGGGGGAAGAAGGAAAGCAATTTTCCTTCCCAAGTAACACAGGATCTGAGCTGTCAGACGCAAGTCAACACAGATTTCATTCAAGTTTGGAATGCCAAGAGCCTTATTTGACCAGACACAAAATACATCTGCTATTTTTAAAGATACCTCACGCCACCATTTAACCAGAGCCTGCGATTCAAGGGGAGCTTTCACATTAAAAAGCCCATCTGAAGACAGGCCCACGCACACTCAGGCATCAGCTCTCCATACACCAACGCTGTGCTCCCAAGCTCCCCCAGCAATCGCCCCACGGTTCTGCCCTGTTCTTCCAAACCCAGGCAGAAGCATTTCAAGCTGTGTGAAAGCCTCCAGAAAACTTTTCCACCACTGATCACATGAGGTGCCAGCCACCAAGCCTGTTCCTTATAAAGAAGCAGTCCCTCTCCAAACCCCAAACCTGAATCGACTGTCCAACTCTGAGCTTCATAGACCAAGTAACAACAGAAATCCTCTGGAAAAGCACAAATAACCCAATGCACACTGAATGATGGTGGTACCTGTAGGTGAGCTGTGACATTCCTCCCGTTGAGGAGCACACTGCCCAAAACCAGTACATTTCTCACATCAGCTCCTTTCGGATTATGCCATGAGCAAAGGCCCTGTGTGGACTCTTTTCACACCGTGAAAACAGCAAGAAAACATATGCTGGAGGGGAAAAATGACATGTGGACAAGCTAGCCAAATTAAACCTGGTGATCTAACGCACATTTCTTTAAGCTGTGACATTTCACTGAGAATTAAATGCATTGTAAATATTTCTCCCTCCTACAAGAGAGCATCAGGTTTCAGACAGCCAAGTTAGCAAAACAGAAACGTGGGCAGCAGCACTGTCAAAAAAATGCAAGACTGTGACAGGCTTTGCCTTTCCAGGAATAGAGGCAACAAATGATAACAGCCAAGTGCAACTGATGGCAGCACAGCTGCTGGCAGGGCTGAGCAGAGCTGCAGTCATGGAGCTCTTCAGGTGCTCCTCTTGAAGGATGGGATGCATCTCATTACCCAGTGCTGCCTGCTAATGTCAGGCATTTTGCACGCCCTTATCTCTAAGCAGTTCCTCACTAATGTGAGAACCTCCAGCACAAGCTTCTGCAGTGCTCACTCCCCAGAGATGCAGAGGTTTGTTCTGATATCAGTTTAAAGGAAAATAAAAATATAGTTGTACTGTGCTGCAGAGACAGCACTTAACAGCCCACCCTGACAGCCAATTTATCTACAGTCCAAATTCATAAGTAATCAAATCACCAGAGCAAGCGTATCAGCCACACACCACGCTCTGCAAGTTCCCTCTGACAAACCCTTTCAGCAGCTACAGCCCTTCCCAACAGAGGTGTGCTGCCACAGCCGTGGAAATCTCTGCTACGGATGGTTTCCCCCAGGTCTGCAAGCAGGAATGGACAACCTGAGAACCATCAGCACCAGGGAACGAAGCAGCAGCCACCCCAGGAGGACACGTATGCGATGTCCTCCCATATTGATCTATTACTCACTAAATCTACAATACCTTCTGTAACTAAAACCCAAATGCTGAAGGGAAGGAAGCAGGCCCTCCCCCAAGGCCTCACATCACTGTTCCTGAATGATGCTTGCATCCATGAGCTTTTCATCCCGCTTTTCCCACCGGGCATGGTTTGTTGACCACCTGTCCTTCTTCCGCATAGTCGTCACAGATGAAAGCAGGCAGTGTACAGAACATGCACAGGACCAGGGGAGGACCAGGTCTGACTGACGCCACAGAGCATCCCATGTAAGAACACCCCACCACACATTCACAGTAAATTCTGATGCTTCTGAGGAAACCTTTCCATTCAAGCTCTTAGCAGGTCTGGTACCAATGCCTCCTGCAGCTAGAGCTCCATCTCCAGAGATGAAAAAGAGCAGACTGAGTCCGAAAGGAAAGGGCTCCTTCCTGATAACACTATGGCATCGAGTGTTAGCTGAGAGCATCCTGTTGTCAGCAGTGGCACGGGCTCACTGCAGCCACAGCCTCCACTCCTGAGCACAGCCTGGAGAGAAATGCTACCCCAGCTTGGGAACACATCCAGCCACGCAGAGAACAGACCTGGCTGGACTTCAAACAGAAAGCCTGAGATCACAGAAGGATCAATCGGTTTTCTGCACCGCAAGTATTAATCTCTTCTGCTTAACTTTCCCCTCTGAAGCCCTTCCTTCCTCTTTCCCCAGGAATAAAAGGAGCTGGAGTATTTCAGCCTTTGCACCCACCCACTGAACCACGTACTGATTTGTAAGAGCTACATTTAAATGAGGTTCACCTTACTTTCCTACAAAACCACTTTCTGAAGAAACATTTTCAATGAAGGCAAACACATGCATGGGAAACAACCTTTCTGTGCTTCCTGATGGGTGACATCACCTCTTCCCATCTTGAAAAGCTCATTCAACATTTATGTCTTCACTTTTGTACGCCCAAAAGCAAAACCCCAATTTCATTCTCCACAAGGAGGTGGAGAGAACATTACTCAGAATGCATCTCCAGTATTGATTCCGAGAGCTATCTGAACGAGCAAGCAGTCAATTAGTAACAAGAGGGAGACTAAGTACAGGAGCTCTCCATTAGCAATACCTAAGAGACAGCCCGTTATTACAAAGCCTAACAGTGCGTATTTTCTGCTGAAAACCCAAACAAGTAAACCATGGAGCGTCGCCTCTGAAACAGAGAAGTACCAAATAGGCATCAAAGAGGCCTCTCCCCACGCTTCACTATTATTTACAGCTTGCCAGTCCTCTATATAAAACTGACTATCACCCCACAGACACAGCTGAAGGTTTGCCCAGCACCGGTTTTCTGGGTTCTGAGGCACCAAGCCATGCCTCTTCATACTGCCCATCATCTCCGCAGCTCCCTGGTAACACACACTACCACCTCACCTACCCTGCAAGCAGAAAAATACAACAGCCAAAAGAGATTCAGCTCATGCTCACGCAGCACATCACTCCAAGAGCCACAAGCACAGCCCAAACAGTGCAACGCCAGCATCTAAACTCTTCTGAAGGACCAACACACAAGCCTTCCAGCCCCTCTAGTCTGCTTACAGCACGACCATTTACCATCTTCAGGAATTGAATACGTGACCTAATTAAAATATCTGTGGGATTTAATACAGGAAACATGTTTAATTTCCAACAGGATGTTACAAACAAGAGGCCTCATTCATTAATAAATCCTCCCAGCCCTTCTTTCTGAGGATATCCAACATGTGCATTACGGCATCGGAAAAATCCCAGCACGGAAAAATGTGAATGTAATTTATCAGGACTCAGAAGGCTTCACTACACGTACACACAAGTAATTACCTTCCACACCATTCTTACTAAACTTGTACTTTGGGACAGAAAGCAACGGAAGTAGTTATCTGATGAATAATTAGTTTAGGAAAGAGTACAGGGCTCTCATGAATTGAAGCATGCACAGAGAGAAGTGACGTCCAACGAGGACACAAGCAGGGTCGCTTCCATTTGTTTCACAGATCACACAGCGAGACAATAAAACTCAACAATAAAAGGCCACGTCAATTCAACACCAAGAGAAGCAGGAAATCATTGTCAGATGACTTTTTCCCTCCACACAAGCAGATACGCTGCTAACAGCAGTGCTCAACGAAGTCAGGCAGGGAAGGTGGCTGTGACAGTGCCCTGTGCCCTCAGAAAAGCAATAGCTGCAAACACACTAAGTGCCAAAACACAGCAGCAGGTGGGAGCCCGACATCCACGGGAAGGAAACAGGCAGAAATATAAAAGAAAGAACGTAAGCAGGGATGATAAATATCACAAAGCACATTGATTACTACTGACTGCCATAGGACGTGAGACAGACAGCAAGGTCACTGAAATTCTAGCATCTCCCTATGAACTGGTACAAGTGAAACAACATCTGTTTACAATCACTACACCACCACCTTGCTGCTGCCTGCATTCCCTGCATCACCTGAGAGCTTTGATGGAAATGGCCAAGCAGCAGCCACAAGTGCTCCAGCAGGTCAGAAGAGAAGCTGGATCCTGCCTAGCTCTTCTTTCAAGAGCATATGGTAACAGTTGTCTCAGCCCTCCACTAATCCAAATATTATTCAGAGCATCATCCAGAACCACGCATCACAAAATCCCCCCAATTCCAAGAGACTGCATATAAACAGAGCAGCCCTAAATCCATTTTCTCTTTCCTCAGACACCAGGCTGTTTTATTTCCCTCTGGGGCTTAGGAGAACTACTTGCATTACCATACTCCAACCCACATTTCTTCAAAATACTCACCCTCGTTGGGTTATCCACATTTCACCCTTTTCTCTCAACTCCTTTGATTTAAAGCTTAACCTCTGGAACAATCTCCCACTCCATGCTGGCCAGCCAACACCAGAGCAGCCATAAACCATTTCTCCACTGTCATCAGCTGGAAGCCCTCCGTGGCTCCTGCCCAGAGTTTAGCTGAATCAAGCGGGGAATATCTAGTTTACCATGGAAACTGCTCAGGAGAATAAGGGGGAGATCTTCATTAACCACAGATCGAGGGGGCAGATCACAGCAAGTTTAAGAACCAGAACACCACAAACCAGCTTGTGTGTTTTAAAAATAAAAGCCATCAGAAATTAAGCATCCAGCTCCAAACTGCCCTAAGGTGAGCCACGCTATCCCTGCTGGCTCCTACCAGCCGGGCATTCGACTCTCAGATCTCCAGATGCTCTGGGAGCTCCAGGTTCATGCAGTGGCTAAACCTCACACCTGAAGGGTTCACGTCGCAGGGTGAGCAGCGTAATTCAGCGGTCAGAGGCAGGTCTATTAAGTTCCATCAAGTGAAAATGAATGACCTTGAGGACGTAAATTAGATTGCTGCATCTCGCTCCCGGTTTGTAAAAATGAGGATTAAGCGTTTAAGTCTCCTGCACCGACCTCATTAGAAGATCTCTAATGGAGGCACTGCATTCATTTTATGCAAGATGTGCCATTTTGGCACGGAGAGATCATGTAACAGAAGAGCGGGGAGCTCCACTATCACTGCGTGTTTGGATCACCTTAAAAGCCTCTGGTTTATCCTCACTCCTAAATGAGCTAAGTCACCTGTACGCTTTCTTGAAGACCCATAATTCTTAAAAATATTTAATAACATCTAGCACAAAGCTTTGGACACCCCAACACTCCATAATAGTTATTTAATAACTAAACTTGCCTTCTCTCTTCAAACCAGGGAATTAATTGCTTGCCAGGGAATTAATTAATTAATTAACGCAGGACAACCCCAGAAACGCAAGGAAAATTCACTACTCAGAAACAGAAACCACCACACACGGTTTAATTGCCCATTCCACAACACCATCACTCTGCACTACAGAGCAATGCAGCCACACAACTCCAGCATTACTCGGGTGTAAAACAGCTCAGCCCCGAGCCAGAGCAGCTTCAGAAGCAGCACAGAACAGACCCACATCAGGCAGCACAACTCTGCTCCAGTGCCTTCAGCTGCAGCTCCACCACCACCACTTCAATGCTGATGACACCTTCCACCTCACCCACATACATGCTTCTCACTTAAGGAACTTGAAACTTCTCTTTGCTACAGCATCCGCTGCCCAAAGCCCAGGCAGCTTTGGTTAAGGCAGCACCCAAGCCAGTTTGTCAACTCACATAAGGCCCAAGTAGCCACAGCACACACTGACTGGAGATACAGATGCCGAGATGAGGTCCCAGGGGTCACAGGCACTCTGTGCTGAGCACCCAGAACCATTTACCAAAGGAGGGAAGGAAGCAGGCTGCATGAACTCGCTGTCCCTCTGAGATAGATGGTACCTCGCACAAGCCACCATCAGGGGCTAACGCTTGCTGTAGAGCTCCCAGCACTCATGAAGCTGCACTCACTCACTAATGGCCCTCATCACATTTGAGGCACAAATACGTACAGGTTAAGTGCACAATTTATGTGAGCAGCAGACCCCCAGGTGGATTTCCTGCCTCCATTCCCCTGCATGCAGTCACAGTGCCAGAGCTCCACATACAGAAATCTGACTGCAGGATCAAGAGCTTACTACATAATAACTGCTTAAGAATTTAATACATATGGTTCACAAGGAATCTGAGATCAAATAAGATCCACTGACTCTAAATTTCAGTCCCTTCAGATCAATTAGCCTTACTACAGGCAAGTCACTTGTTGCAGACTTGGTGGGTTTTTATTCCAAGAGCCACACCAGAGGAAAGCATCCATGAGCACGAGGTGACAGAACTTCTTTTCTCCTCCTTTAACCCTGTTTCTTGCAGGGAAAACAAAACAAGAAGTCCCCGATCCCCTCACTTCCTTCCCCCTCCCCACGCCAGGAACTTCTGGTGCATAATGAATTCCAACCAAGCCTACCACGACAGTCATCTCAGCAATAACCGACATTCCTGAAAGTTTTGTGCAGACCAGCAAATGGATGGGAAAAAAACCACCTAATTACATCCCCACTGAGGCATGGCCAGACAGAACTCGGCATTCACGCTGGCTGGGCAGCCAGCAAGGCAGCACATCCCTGCCTGCTCGGTGCTACAAGGGCAGGGGAAGGAAGAAGGAACCAGATGCAGGGGGCAAGCATCAGGACTTGCAAGCTCTGCCTCTCTTAGAGAATTACTGGAACATCAGCTTCATTATCACCACCGGTCTTGAAAACAAACGTGCCCTCCAAGCCTCACTGCATGCACCACAACACACCACCTCATGCTCTCCATTGTGAACTAGAAATCTGGCTGCACAGTTCAACAGGCCTGACCTGTCAGCATCAGGGTTAAACATAACACCACAGCAACATCTTTTAAATATGCTCAAGCAAAACAGATTACGAAGGAGCTCAACATGAACCAGCCATCTCTTTCTGCCATTTGCCCTGCATTTTACGCAGCTAAATGCCTCTCTCATTCCAGTTCTGTAAGAACAAAAGGCAGACAGAGCATTCCAACAATTACCTGGCTTGCAGTAACTCAATTACAAGTTTACCTGGAATCCAACAGAGGTTCGCACTGCCGAAGCTGACCTGCATCTCCCAGGTTGCCCTTTTAACAGAATCAAGGTGCTAAGCACAAACACAATCCCTAATGCACACGTCCAGAGCAGCACCAGCTCCCACACAGTGCATTTCACATGCAAGAAAAGCCACCAGCAGCCCCACTGGCACAAAGGGAAAGCTGCTGCTTGCACCCATGCCACTATCTCTTCTCACTCCGTCACCACACCATTCCAGATGCTCAGTGAACTAAGAAGATACAGGCATTCAGAAAAAAAAACAACTACTGAGACAGGGAACAGGCAGCCAATATTTCGACCTGTTTGTTTTTCCAGTCACTCACAGCAATGCTTTGCCTCAGAACAATTGTAAACCAAAAGGAGCCGGCGTAGCATTCATATCTTGTTTGCTCCTTTGTTCGTACATCAGCCTCTCTGAAAAGAGCAGTTGGACACAGCCACCAAAATTACAAAAGCTTGTGTACAATGCTGCTGCAAATCTGGTGTAAGGAGCACAAACCACGGCAGGGTCCCCGTGCCCAGCAGCTCCATCAGCCCATGGCACACCAGGACCTCCTGCACAGCACCGTGCTGGCCCCAAACCCACCCAGCCCCCGCAGCAGGACAGTCCATGCACCCCCTACATCCCTCTTAGAGCTGAGCCACTTCACATTCGTGAAGAACAAGGTTCCTTTCAAGAAGCTGTCAGAAAACACACACACTCTGAGCAAAGTTTGAGAAGGTTTTTTCCTTGTAACAGCTTTCACAACTCCAGTCTCCCTTCTTCACAGAGCGGAGTAGATCACTCGCCCTGCTTCAGGATAACATTAATGCAATGTTTTCTACTCAGCATTATTTCCTTATAATCTTCAAATTAGCTACAAATCAAGCCCTGTGCTCCTGTGCCAGCACCACAGAGCTCAGTGTGCTTCTGGAGCTTACGGTGTCCTTAAATATGGCAGGTAATGAAATCAAAGCCACCCTCAGGCAATCTTAATGTACCAACAGCTCTGCTGAGAAGATAACACAGGTTCTGCTGTGCTATTACACAGCCACTAACACATACTTGCAAAATTCTATATGCTCATAGCACATATTTTCCTCCCACTCCCAAAAGTGAAATAACTTCTTTAATGGGCAGAACAACGGCCCAGTATGGATGGAACAGAGAGATGCATTCTGTAGCTATGATAGTACATTTAAAAATAGGATGTTATTTTAAATACCAACTAAGCAGCAACATCAAAATAGCGTTTTTCTTACCTAAGCTGTAACCAGCATTAAGAATTACACACACAATCTCTGCTCACAACTGTGAATGTTGTCAATTATTAGCCAGCCTGTTCTCCACAAGACAGACTCCTGCAGCACACCGAAAACCCACCGACGTACAACAAAGTCCTGGATGCAAGGAAATAACCATTAGTTAACCCAGAACAGAACTGCTACTGAAGGCAGCTCTGTTTCTCCCAGTTCTACTTACTCTTTCTGCAGGAGAACTGGACACCATTTAGCACAGGGACATCAGGGCTCTGCTCAGATGGAGCTCTCTCTCTCCTGGTCACTTGACAGCACAAATCTGGACTCAAAGCCACAGAAAGGCTGCACAGGCTCTGCACTGTGCCTCCCTGTGCGCTCAAATCACAGCATTTGTGCTGACAATGACCTACAGTGTTAAAAATACTGCTAGCCACTACACAGCTATGGAAGCGGTAGAACAGTAGGGGAAAAAAAAACAACATCAAGCCATGGGCAATCCCCTGTATTATCCCAGTGAGGAAGCTGAAGAAGAAAGCCACCAAGATGACTGTAGTCGGGGCAAAGCTGGAAACAAGTTGGAAGGCTCCTGGTGGAGTCACTGCTCCGCTCAGCTCCGACAGCCCTGCTGCCTCCTCTCCACACTTCTTCCAGAGGACCCAGCACCTCAGCACCTATTCCTCTGCACTCACTCCTTCTCTCTTCGCACACCCAACGGTTCCCATTGCCCCACAGGTGCCCTGGACAGCCCCACGCTGCCCACACCTGACCCAGGGCAGCCCCAGCCCTCCCCTTCACCACCTTAGCATGCACTGCAACTGTTGTTGTTTCTACAGACGCCGACGTAAAAACAAGAAGCATTAAGCAATCAAGAAAGGAAACTGCCTACACTGAAACCACCTTCTGGCCTCTGTGCACTTCCTTTAACTTCCATCATCCCGATGTGTTTATGTGCTCTCCCCTGGCAGCCGTTCCCCCGCCGTTTTCATTGCGGGGCTCTCTCTGGGTGTGGGGGACGTGGCAGAGCACGAGAGAGAGTTGAGAGGGGCTGAAAGGAGAGCACCATGAGCCTCACCTCGCGTGCTCCCTCTCTTCATGCTGGCTCCCAGCACCAGGCGGGGAGGAGGGAAAGCACACAGAACGTTTTGGCATCCTCCAGCTTCTCATCAGCTATTTCAGCTTTTCACAAGGTTACCGAAAGGCCATTCTGGAGAAGGAGGAGAGAGGTAGGAAATGCTCCCTGTTCTCTGTCCCTGTTCAAAGGAGAGGAGCTCTGTCTGTGTGACCACAGTCCCAAACACAGCAGTGCACCGCACAGAACAATGAGCTCCAGCCCGGGCATTGTGTGCATCCACCTCCCTCCTCCCCTCCAGCACTCAGCAACCAACAACACAAGCCCTAAGATCGCCCCCATCTCCACCAGCCCCCGTCCATAATCCTCCAGGACGGACTCGGGGAGGGAGGCCAAGGGAAGGTGTATTTACCAGAAGTGCTTTTATTATTATAGAAACACTGCCACCCCTCTCAGCCACCACGGATTTCTCAATCCTAAGGGAGCAGAGCACACAAAACCAATGTTTGCCTAGTAATGCTAGAACTACAGAAAGCATCACACATCGCCCATCCATCCGAGCGTTTGACACGAGCCTTTTACAACACGTTATTTCTTTTGACACAGCGTTTGCTTTTATCCGGGTAAAACCTGCGTTTAAGCAAGGGCACACTACGCGAATGATGTCACCCGGCTTCGCCGTGGGTAACGCCGGACCGTCGCAAGGACCGGCGGACGGGGCTGCCCGCTCCATCAGCGCACACAGCACCGACCCCGGCCGGGGCAGCGATGGTCGGCCCGAGCCCCCTCCTCCGGGAACGGCACCGTTTCCACGGCAAACTCCGCGTGCCGAGCCCGCAGCCCGGCACCAACTGCACCCGGCGTGCGAACGCGAACCCGAACCCGGG
>VXAB01003884.1:129931-212843 GCA_013399175.1 Odontophorus gujanensis | reverse complement strand
GTTGTTAAACAAAAACAAGCACATTGGGTGGGGGGGGGGGATTTCCTCTTATGTTGTGTAACTAACATCTGTGTTCTCCTGTAATCTTCACAGGCAGCTGAAGTGCAGGAGCAGGTGATTATTCACAGCCAGTTACAGCAGGCAGCCCCACATCCTCATACCACGCACAACTGATCCTATTATAAGTTTGCTTCTTAGCCAGAGGATTGTTGCAGGAATAGCACTTGAAGAGTTTTCTTTGGCAAAGGCACAGCCCTCCCTGTGGACAGCAATAAACAAAGCCACAGACCTTGTCCTGTAATCTTCTACCAGCTAAAGTGGCATGAGGTTTTAGTCAACACGGATGATCAAGGAAGATCCAAATGCTGCAGAGAGATCATTGTCTGCCTGTCTGGTGGCTGCTGACTTTCACAGTTCACATCCCCCTGGATTGATGGGGAAATTACCAGGCATATTCTACATGTAAAATACGTTAAACACATATGGATTGTCTATGTGAGATCGTAGCAGGTCTCTAACAAGGCATTTTCTGACATCCTTGCATCATTTTGTGTGTCTATCCCCTGGCGCTCCTGGGAGGTACAGAAGTGCTGATGCAGAGAAAGGCTAATTGGCTAAATCCACACAGAGACTTAAATTCTAACATGCTACATAAGGTACCTACACAGAAAATGTTAATCCTCAAAATCCTGTTCCTTACCCCTGGATATTTCTAAAGATCTGATGCAGCAACATTTCTGCTCCCTCAGTACCCTGGATCCGAAGCACTGCTTGTGCAGCCAGCTGGAAATGCCTCAACTGCAGGCAAGGTCACCCTGCCATCCCATCAGCATTCCCAGGGGCTGCCTGGCCCTGCTGCCTGCTCAGGGGGTTTATTTGGCATGGGAAAGCCTGCCTCATCTGCTGCTTTGCCATCTTCCATGTGGTCACAAACCTGTCCCACGTTGCTGTGCTGGTCCCTTCAGCCTCTCAACGCAGAGCCCTGCTCTGCCAGTCCTGCCTTCTGCACCCACTGAGGCAAAGGCTGATAGGTTTAACAACTGTTATTGTTACCTTATGGAAAAACCACACTGAGTTTTGTCTCTTATTTCTCCGTGTTCCTAAACACGTCTTCTTCGTTAGGGAAAACAATAAACGAAGAGACAGTGGCAAAATACCACTCTGTGCAGGGATAGAAAGCAGGCACCGATGCAAAAGGAGAATCACTTTCAGACAAAATAGGTCATCAATGCGTGAAGGGTTAAAGTGCTTCATGACAATTTTGCTGCCAAATCCAGATAACATTCACGTGGGTGGAGAAAAGTACCTGTAGTGCAGCCAGCAAACCTTAGAATCACTCTGGAAGGGAATAAATACATTTACATAATAATGATGGGAAGCATTTCTGGGCTTATTGGAGTGATGCAAGAAGAACTCCTACCCTGGGCAAAGGAGGATTCTGCACACAACTTTCATCCCCTTTCAGATGCTGATCTGTTTCCTGTGTGTGCATCAAACTTTTCTGCTTCCCTGTTACTCTCAGCCCATTACAGAGCCCCTGAACTTATCTGTTACTCAGTAGCCATGGAGGTTTATTACACGGATAACTGACTTAGTTCTGGCCTGGATTGTTTTTTCTTTGCAGTTTTAGATTATATTTCTTTCCTGCTCCCTTTGCAAGCCCCTGCATCTATTATAGCTGATCTCTGTGTGTCAGCACATGCGGAGTATTACACTTCTTTAAAGTATCTCCTTACAACTGTGTCCTAACGTGGCTCTTTTTTTTTTCCTGTTTTCTAAAAAAAGTGTTACTGAATGAAACAAAAATCTGAGAAAAATATCTGATGAGGAACCATCGAAAGAACAAACAGCAGAGCTGGGAAATGTGCACACACTGCCTCAGCCCGGCCAGGGAGAACGAGAGACGGAGGGATTTTTTATGCCACAGTCATGAAATTCCAAACCAGTCTTGACCATGACAGATGAGTCAGGTTCCAACCTCAGCAATGCAGTAAAAACTCAGCTCTAATGAAACAGGCAAATGTCAATGCAGCGATTAGCTGGGAAGATAATATTCTGAGAGGCTTTTACAGATGACCTAACTCCACTCACAAACAGGATTATATTCTTTCTTTCCCTTTTGTAATATCTGAAAACCTGCCTTCAAAATGAGAACCATTCGCTGTGGGGCTTTTTCTGTTTTGTGTCGCTTACGGTAGAAATCTCAGGAATTTCAGATCTCATTTTCACTCCTATTACTGGGGAACTTTTTGGACATCTCACACTGCCCGAAGGACAATGCACTGGGTGGGGGGAACCCCTCCCAGACACGGTTATCTCTCTCCATAAAACTGGCTGTAGGGGATGCAGCGAAAGCAAAAGTAATGCCAATGAGATTTGCATCAATTGGAGCGCGTTCCCACACATTCAAGCACGCAGAAAATTATAGTGGCTCAACAGAATCGGTTTAAAAGAATGGTGTTAATCGTTAATCTGACACAACTGGCTGGAAACGGGTTGTAACCGTCCGCTTTTGCTGTGGTCCGCAGGAGGCAGCGATGAGTGCTCAGCCTGTGCCGGTTACCTGCTGGCCCTGGCTGCGACTCCGGGACTGCAGCTTTGATTCAAACACAGCCCTGCTGAATATGGATGAAGTGCTGAACCGGGGTCTGTATCCCTCTCGGTCTTTGTTACTGCTGTAACAACGGACAGCGTTCCCAAAATATTTGGCTGTTAAAGAGTGGAAAACAAAGCGCTCAGACTCCGCGCTTCCCACCCAGCTCTCCTCGCCAGCGCTCTCTGGACTCTCTCTGGAGGCAGCAGCATGAAACCCATCGCAGGAGGAAGGCACAGCCCACATCCCCAGCTGGACGGCTTCCTTCCCATTGTGCCAGGTCACCTCCGAGCTCCTTCTCACCGAGCTGTGTGTCAGCACGTGGCTCAGCCCCGCTAACCTTGCTGTGAAGTTTTGGACGTGGCTCTGAAATGTCTATTTTTAAATATTCTGAAACATCTCAGAAATGTTAAGTGCTATAAATTAGTTTCCTCGGGGAAAAATATATATATATATATTTCTTTTTATCTTTTAAGGGTTTTCCATTTCCATGACTCAGACCATTTCCTGGTGGGTTCTGCATAATGAATATTAGCAGAGGTTGGCTTACCGCAGTGTCTAGTGAGACTCATTTATCAAAGCCCAGGATGTGCGCCGTGCAAAGGGGAAAAAAATCCCACTGAAAACGAACAAAAAATTTCAGCCCTAACAATCTCTCATTTCTGTATCCTTGGGTACGTTCCAGTGCACGCAGCGAGGAGGCAAAATGGCCATCTGCAGAACATGGGATGTATCTGAAGAGAGATTTGTACACCTTGAAAGTCACCGGTGCCGAAGCTGAGAGTGACTAATGGCACAGAGCATCGCCCCTCGGGGCCGGGCACAGCCACGAGGCAATCCTCACAGCCCTTCCCCTCCTTACAAAGCCTGGTAAATAAAGAAAAAAAAAAATGAGCCCACTTCTCACACCAACAGCTCTTGAATCGTTCTGGATTGGAGGTAGTCCTTTCGATCGGAGTACTGCTAAGAGGATCCTAAGCAGCAGTTTTGGGAGTGTGTTTTTGTGGTGTGTTCATGCACCTGTACACCTCCAAGCACCCCAGCCTCGTGTGTGAGAGGGAGCTGAGCACGGGCGTGCACCCAAACACAGGGGCATGTTTAGGTCTGCTCCCACAGCCGTATGCAGGAAGGACAGAGGCACACTCACCCTCTTCCTGCGAGCAGAACAGTGCCCATTTTGCACAAGGTCACCACGAGCAGATGGGGAGCACAGGGAGCTCCGTGGCCCCGGGCTCTGCTCAGAGCAGGGCAGCTCCTCCACGCTGCCTGATGCATCCAAGGCTTGCTGTTTGCTCTGATGTTTTCAAGTCATCCTCTACTGCTAATGTGGAGCACCTCATCCATGCACTTACTGCATTTCCACTATAAATTCACTGCTTATCCGTTAGTGCAGAAAGTAGTAAATGGATTTACAAGCTTCTCTTCTTGTCCTCAGTGACTGACTTCACTTTAAACTCTTTTAAATGGCCGAAGTGCACGAGGCAGAGAGACATGGATTGATTTCAGATTTGCATTTTCATCCTTCCCTCTGCAAATGTGCTCCTCCAGGAGGAAGGTTCTGGCTCTTGCCTCCCCATTGTAGCTGCTCTTTCCCCAGCATTGCAGGGATGTTACCTTTGATGATACATTTCAATATAGTTTTCTAAAGGGAGAGAAAAAATAGCGATGGAAATGGGAAAATTTCCAGCACCGTTTCTGCTGCTCCCACCTCCTTTTTCCCTTCAGCACCTGATATCTTCAAAGCACTACACAAAACTGAGTGAGGAATTCTGCCCACCTCTGCAATGAGTTGTCCATCCTCCGGGGCAGGTGGGTGATGGAGAGATGACATGACCCCAGGTCCGTGGCCTGGAGCCCATCAGCCACTGGCACCCACCTGGGGAGCACAGCCCTGTTCTTCCTCATCTCAAACAAGAGGATTTAGGTCTTGTTAATTAGTAGAGAAGTTGCCTAACAGCACTCCCATGGACATACACCTCTCCTGCTCAGGCTGCACATGCCTAGAAACACCTGCTTTCCAGATGCTGACACAACAATGGCCCTTTCGGCCACTGCCAGTGGTTTTACAGCCCAAGGACAAGCCACAGTATGCACCTTTCAATCTCTGTTATTGTGGTAGGAGGGGAGAACCTGGCTGCAGAGCACAAAACCCATGGGATGGGACTTGTCTGAGGTACCACAACAAAAGGGACCGGTCAGCCATGTAACAGAAGAGCAAGGCAGCAGCCTCTTCCCCAGCTTTTGTTTGCCTCAGTAATAGAAATAAACACTAAAAAACTGTGGAGGTCAGAGCACAGCCTGGAACCTGCCTCCACAGCAGCCCTGCAGCTCTGCTCTGATTAGCGAGCAGGATTTATGCAGGGATTACCCTCCAAAGTGCTGTCTGAGGAGCTTCAGCACACCCTGCTTTTTTGGGTTACCTATTTCATTTCGCATGTAACTCACAACGCGAGGACTCCGGTCACAGTGAGATGGATGGAAGCAAAAAGACAATGCAAACATCTCAACCTGCATTTTGGTTTTAATACCCGCCCAGCTAGCTGAATTAGCAGTGTCAGCCCTCTTGCTTTTCAGCACCGGATGCCTGCTGAATGCACTATATATTATTCAAGAACCTTCTGCAAAATTTCAGGGAGCGAGGACAAGCACGTACAAAGAAACAGAGATAATGTCCACAGCAACCAGCCAAGGCACATTGGCATCTTGATGTATGGAGTTCTCAGTGCCCTTTGCTTTGACTAATGCAGCTGCTACAGGACATCAGCACCTCGGCCAGGCATTTTGCAGCTGGTGGGCCAGGATGACTTCTCAGCTTAAAACACATCACGAAGCACTCACAGTGAGCACAGAGACTCAACAACAAAGGCATGCATTGGTCTCACAGGGTGAGGTGGTCAGGCAGCTCATGAGCTAAGTGCACACAAACTGCAAGCTTCTGACTCCCTGTGCACACACATCCCTTGTTGGGTCACCCTTGAAACTGAGACAGTCAGCAATGGGGAACATCAGCAAAGAAAATGTTTTGTCTGGTGGGAAGTGCTTGGTTTCCTTGGTAGTTTGTTTTGAAAGCTTTCCTAAGGAGTTTTCAAAAGCAACGTCTCTCAAAAACAAAGAGGGGGCAAGTGTTTTGTTCTCAAAATGCTGACACAAAACACGGCATCACGGAAATAATTCTTTGAGTTCAAATCATTTTTGCCAAGTCTGCGAGCAGTTCCAGGTGGGCAGCAGCCAGCTTTGCCATCACTGCCAGCAGCAGCAGAGCTGGCTGAAGGGATGCTCTGGGCAAGGAAGGAAACATCACTCCTGAAAAAAAAAAATCCCTGTGCAGCACAGAGCAATGCTTGCTGGGACAGCCATCTGTGCAAAGGAACCACAAAGAGACCTCTGCTGCTTGTAGAATGCCCCAGCTGGAGCGATGCCCTGGATCACTGCCACAGGGAATGCCATACCCCATCACAGGGCAACTTCTCTCCAATTATTCTTTGAACCACTTATGCACCCTGTTGCACTGAGAAGCACAGCAAGGGCAGCAGCTGGACATGGCTGGACTGCAAGGATGGGCAGGGGGTTGCCACTGTCAGCAAGGTGTCGTTTTGCCTGGGCTTTGTCCCAGCTCTTTGTTTGGCAGGATTGGTTCGTGTTGCTTTTCTCCCCTGTAACTTAAGCCTGTAACTGCCAACCCAGATGATTAAAAGCACTTCTAAACAGAGCTAAGCCTGTGCATTGTATTAGAGACAGGAGATTTTTCCCACACGCACAGTTCAAACATTAGGATGGCAAAAGGAGGCGATCAGGAGCTGGTGGTTTTCTTCCTTACAGTTCCCACCTGCTCAGAGAGGAATGCTGTAGCAGCAAGGCTTCTGGCATTTCACTCTCACACCCACCCGCTGCTCCTATCTACAAGGAAATCATCTCACCCCACAATACAAAGAGAACAGTAATAAACACCTTCCAAGGGAGTGGTGGGACTACGCTGGCACCTGGCACAGCTCAAACCTCACTGTGAGGGGGAGCACGAGGCTGCAGCAGGCAGGCAGGGCTGGCCAGAGCCCACACAGATCCACTCCCTGCAGCCACCACAAACCCCTGTGGTGCAAACAACAGCAGGAAGGCAAAGCATCCTCCATGCAGGGCAGAATGTGGCTGCTGAGCTCTCCCCTGTGTGCTCCTGCTGCTTCTCGTGCACCTGCTGGCTGAGGGTGCTGACACATGCTTTTATGGCTGCAGATGCAGCCAGCAAGTTCCCTTCAAAGAAACGTAGCTCATCCCCCAAAGGCCCCACACCAAGCTGGGGAAGATGAGACAGGGTAGGGCTGCAGCAGGGATTGCATGGGCAGCACTTGCCATGTGCTCCCCTGGGAAGCTCCTGCTGCAGCTGAGCATGTGGAGTGAGACAGAGACATCATTGTGGGGGGGGATGCTGGGGAACATCCTGCCAGGTGCGAGCAGGAGGTGAAAAAACACTTGTCTGTGCTAGAGGCAATAAAATCAGAGCAAGTCCCAGGATTCAACTAAGCCAAGCAGCTCCTGTGGGGAGCAGAATCAATTGGCTGTTCAATTACGGTTTTATTTCTTCTTAAAATCAATGGTCTGGGAAGAAAATCTCACACTTTTGAATAGCAAAAAAATTGGGGGATAAAGGTAACAGGAACAGAGCAGGGGCACTGAGCAGTCCAGGATAGCAGCCTGGCCAGCTCTGTGTCCTGAAGGTCCCTGCTCCAGGGACAGAGCTGTCCCCTCAGGATGGCAGTCAGACAGTCAGCACCCAGCAGCAGCTCCACCAGAAGCAATTATGTGATTCATAGGGAAAATTACATGCAAAACAGGAGTGGGAAACAAGAAAAATCAGAAAACCAGAGGAGCAGAAAACATGCATTGCCCTGACAGCTTCAGCTTCTGAATGATGTGCTGACTCCCCACCAGGGGCTAATGCCTTGGGAGAAAGCCTTGACGCATTCAGCTTCCCATCAATTAGAGCAGGAGGGCAGCATTCCCTTCTGCCCAGAACAAGCTCTCTGCTACAGGGCCAGTACAGGAGCTAGAGCTCAAGATACTGGAGGGAAATGATTAATAAGAGCTGGGCAGTTACCTCCACGAACCTAGAAATAGAGCCAGTGGGTAATGGGAGATCTTTCCCACTCCAGCCCTTTGCATCACTCCATTATGTATCCTGTTACCTGAACAGCTCCCTGAAGTGCCACCTGCCTCTCCCCTCTGCTCATCAGTCATCTCTTCTGCCTGCTTCTCACTGCAGATCCACTTTTGAGGCTGCCTGCTATTCTCAGAATAGCCTCCCAGTCCGTGTTTGCTAAGCTGATGCCTCCTCCTCCTCCTCCAAAGAGTGCCAGCCCTGCAAATTATTACAGTAATAAAGACACTAGCTGTGCTACATTTGCACTGTTATAAAGAACAGCCTTTCGAGCAGGAGCTCTGTGGGGACAGCACAGGAGCTATGCAGCAGGACTCGAGCCCTGATTAAGGAGCAGTCACAGCTTTCCACCTCTCCAGCACTGCAGGTTTAGGTTTTGATTTCCTGCCATCAAATCACACTCCTTATTCACTTATTCCCCTCACTCCAAACACACGCACACACAGAATAACCGACCATTCACATTCCTTTAACACACTTTAAATTCTTATCTACAAACCACAGTCCCATGTTGCAGCACTTCACTATTCTGGTCTCTTTTCTTCCTTCAGAAGTAACTCCTTTCAATGCCATAGCCTCATTAGGTGGACTCTGGATTGCCTGCAGCTGGAAGCACCTTGCTGATCTGGCCCAAATACTCTCTGTGATTTAACTTGAAAGCTTTATATAGCTCTGGTCTGACGGGACAGGGCAAGCACAGCCTTCAACACTGTGGGATTGTGGTGTTAGTGCAGAAAAGAGGATACAGCTCAACAGCATCTGACTTAATAGCTTTTGACATTTGAATCCAAGCAATGTTCTCCTAACCTTGCCATTTCACGTGCAATTTCCTCAATTTTAAGACAAAGCACATCTGGTAATTGCATCTGTAACAGTCCTCCACCTCCAACTGACAATGAAGTGTGAATGATAATGCATTAATACCTGCACTTTGCTTCCAGCATGGTTAACCAACACAAGACTCTTTTGACAGAGCTGGAACCAACCCATGCACCTTAACAGGGGAGCATTCCAGCTCTGGAAACTCTTTCTCCCCCCAGACTTCTATAACCACACACAAGTGCAAAAGAGCAGCCAGCACTCCTGTGCATTATCTCATCACAGCTGTAGAGCCAGGCAGGGTTTTGTCACCTTGGAGCAGCCAGTGAGCTGCTTCCTAACTGTATTTTCTGACCTTCTGTTGCTTACACAGAGAAAACCTCCAGGTGTAAATGCTGAGGCCAGGTAAGGTGGGCTGGGAATTGAGAATCCACTTTCAGGAGCAGCAGGTGAAAAACAACTACAGTTGCTGCTTCCTAACATAGTTATGCTAAAAAGTTTTCTAAACCATTCCGCATACATTACAAGCTTGCCTCTTTGACAGAGGAAATAAAATCCCTTGATAGGATTTGTGTGTAATTAGCTGGTATATTCATTTAACAGGTCTAATTCAGAGATCAGCTGTGTGTGAAAAGTGCACCAGGTTTCAAATCTGCATGGAGTGCAACCAGCTTAGAGCAATGCCTCATGAAAGGACAATTTTGCACAGGAGGAAGCATTCACCATGGACTGAGCTGCAGCTGGTAAATTTGGTATTTATAGCAAAGCTCTTCTTAAGGGCTTGGACAGAGGAGGCAAATCTCATAAGGAGAAGCAGTTGCCAGCCACCCAACAAAGCAGGGATGCTGTCATTGCACCAGTTATTGTCTTTGCAGGGAGCTTTGTTGCAGCAGCCAGCTGTGCCTGCATTTGCTTTCAGAGCCCAGCTGCTGAGCTGGCTGCAGGGCCAGGGCAAGCTGAAGCCACAGCAGGAGACAGAATGGCTCAGTCCCCACACGTGCTGGTCTGCACTCACTTCAACATTGCAAGACACAGCTCTGGCTCCAAACACACACAACCTGGGCCACAGGAGCTCAAGGTTCCCCCTGCTGTCAAAGTGAGCAGGTAGTAGAAGGCTACAGGCCACACCATGCTACAAGCCCAGCTTTGACAGGGGCTACTTGCATCAGGAAAAAAAAAAAACATCACACAAGACATAATTTTCCTCCCTCCAGTTTCCCTTAGAGCAAAGATGCCAAGAACTCCTTCCTCTCTGAGAGGTGTTTAGTATTCTTTGCAACTCGCAGTTTCTCCACTCTTCCTATCAAACGAGGTATTTGAGAAGTGCCAACAACAGATGAGTCTTTCTAGTAAGAAAACATAGATCAATAGACACTATAGAAGCCAGGCTTTCCCATGAACAGCCCCCTGTGTGCTAAAGCCTGTCACAGCCATTACTCATGCTAGTATGAGGCACAGCTAACAGCTCTGGCAACTCACAGATGTCTGTTTGGCTCTGTACTGGCAGGCCTGTACTCTTCTCATCCTCTGAAGCAAAGATCTGTTTAGGGATGTTACAGTCCTCACAAATCATTTAATAGCTCCATACACTTGATCGTGATTTTTGAAATCAAAAATATTTCCCCCAAGCTAAACCTGAAGATGTTTAAATCAAGGCTTTGAAAGCAGACACCTTGCAGCATCGGTGCCATTAAATGTGCCATTTCCTCCATACTGATTTAGAACTACAGAAGGTACAGAATTGACTTGCAACCAAATGAAGCATTGCAACACAGGCAACAGCCACAGCGGGGCACTGCTGTGCTCCTTACACCAGTTTCCAGCCATGGATGTTTTGATTAGGAATTGAATAGCAGTCATTGAAGTGAATCAAATCCACCTCTTCCTCACAAATCACTCATTATGGAAAGAATCATAAGCTGTACAGATGGGCTTTAACAACCCCTCCCTTAATTACACACCTTTTCTCTGTCTGGTAAGGCTTTACCACTCCAACTCCTCCCTGCTGAAGCCTCAACCAAACAGCAGTGCTGGCACACTCCTGCCAATGCAGATGAAAAGGGATTCTTCATCTCCAAGATGAGCACTGGGAATGTGCTCTACTTTGCAGAGTCTCTCCTCACCAAAGCAGCAGAGCTGTGACCTGAACAAAGCAAAGGCTTCTGGAAATCCAAGTATTTGCTCCCAAGTCTTTTGTTTACGACCATCTGTTTCCAAACAGCTGGAAAGCCCCGGCAGTCTTCTCTTCCCCTCCTCCATGTGAAATATGGCACCTAGCTGCTAATAGGGTAAAAATTAAGTGCAGCTATCATGACCATTTTCAATTATAACTTGTGTTACAATGCTATTAATGAATATAAAACCAACTGCTGTATTTAACTAAGGTTTTAATTCAATATGGCAGCACACTCTTACTAGGCTTTCCTGTGCTGTTAGCTGAAAGTCCTTACAAACTACACAGCAATCTTCTACAACTGTATTATTTCATGTGTAGCCTCTCCCTTCCCTCCCCCCCCCACTTCACATCCCATTGAAACATCTTATGGCAGCAGATCAAGATGGAGGCCTCAAACTTCACTCTCAATATCACTAACTATCAGCTTCTTGCTATATACATCAAAGCTATCACTGGTTTTCTTCAGCACTGAAGAGGTTAACAAGCAGACATCTGCAGCAGCCTGTTGTCAGTCACAGCACCTGCCAGGACACAGCTCACCTCTGCTAAATTAAGGAAGCCCTGAGCTTTCCTCTTCCCCTCCAGGATTATAATTGATCTCTTCGTTAGAAACCTACTCCTAGTCCTACTTCTCCACAACTAAACGGATCCTTAAGGCTACTTCTTGATTGCAGACATACATTCAACTAATTGCCTACTGGTCACAAAGCAATTTAGATCCTCCTCCCAGCCACAGTTCATCTCAGTCAACACAACAGCTTTGAACAGGACATGTTTAACAGGAGGTATCCATCTTCCTCAGTCTCTTCTGGAACAACTCAGTCACACCTTGTTGGGTTGTTGGATGCTTTTATTTGTCACATGTAAAAACACTACTATTTCCATTTGCAGGTACCTTTTACTGCATTGCAAGTCACAGCTCCAAACACTGAAGAACAGACAGGCAGAGAGATGTTTATGCCCAGTGTTAAAAGGTTCCAGAAGGTGTTTACCCCACAGAACCCCACTGAGACTGTTCTAGAAAAGCAGTAGAGCATTACAAGTAACAGATCAGAGCTGGTGAGAACACTAGGTAAAGGAATCATCTAGGGGGAAGGGAGAGGACCTGCAAACTCGACTTTCTCCTTCAGCTGCCCTTATCTAATACAGGTAACTGTGATCTAAACAGGTGACTAGTGCTTTAAACCAGAACAGGGTTGTACGGTCCAAACAGCTTAGTTGATACGAGGGTTCCTGAAGTTTCTTCCAGCAAAACGAGCCTTGCTGCCAAGCTCCTCTTCAATTCTGATGGAAAGGCAACAAAATGCTGGTATGAGCAGTCAGGGTAGAGCTGCATTAGCACAGCTGCTAGCCTCACACTGAACTATTTGATCTGCCTGGTGCTAACAATACTGCCACAGTCACTAGCCAATTCCCTCCGAGTAACTTCACTAATCAGTCTTCACTGCATCATTTCACTACATCAGTCTTCATCTTTTAAGTACTTCTGCTGAAACATTTCTAACTCTTGTCCAAGGGAACTGTCTCATGCAAAGAAAAGGACAGTTTCTCAAAGGCCTAGTACCACAGGATGCTTTGCATTCCTATTTTACCTTCATTTTGATAATAAATGATCCAACTCACCATTCAGCCTACCACCAACCCAAAAACATCCCTGCCAGCATCACTATATGTACTCCTGCATCTCAGAAACTGAGCAGCTTAAGAACAAGCTGGACCCAAATGCACTAATGCAGACCCTTTTATGTCAGGCCTAACTCTCAACCCTTTTCCCCACTCACCTCAGCAGCTGGTTGTACTTGGCAAGGCGCTCAGATCGGCACGGGGCACCAGTTTTGATCTGAAAGGGAAACCCAAGTTCATCACTAACTACAGAAGGAAGGCCACAGAAGCAAATACAGAGCTGTTCTATTCAGAATAATCAACACAATTACAAGCTTTATTTCAGCATCAGGCTATGAACTCCTGCACACTCAGTCAACAAAGAGCTTGGGAGCAGTAACCAGAGTTTATTCATCAACAGATTCACTGCCTGGAAATCCTGACACACCCAATGGAATTCACTTTCAGATTTTTGTTTAATTCACAGTTAAAGGTGAGTTTACACAAGATAATATGTTCCAGTGTCACATCCTCATGAGGCAGGTGATCTTCCTGTATATAGAAGCAGGAACTCTTCACGCCTTAAGTCACAGAATACTCTATCTGTAACGCATCATGGCTCCATCACCACATTATCTAATCAGGCAAGAAAGCAAATTACAGCAGCTACAAATACAAACCTGACCAGTGCAGAGACCAACCACCAAATCAGCAATGAAGGTATCTTCTGTCTCTCCAGAACGGTGACTCACCATCACACCCCAGCCATTGGACTGAGCAAGCTTGCAACTGGAAGAGATAAGCAAAGTGTCACATCATCCTCATTTGCATAGCAGCCTTTGCTCTGGTGAGACTGCCAAGCACTGGGTATTCCCAGATTTGGCAAGACTGAACTGCTCTTGGGTGTATGTTAGGGCTGGGGTCATGTGAAAGCACAGTGCCACAGAGCTGCCTTTACACGTGCTTACACCTAGTGTCTGATGTGCCTATATGACTCAAGGACATGAAGGTACAGGTTTTACTTGCCAATATCTGTGAGTTAACAGTTATTTATCCCTTCACAAATGCCTCATCATCAGATGTGTATTCCTCTAGACTTTGCTCAGCCCTCACAGCTACACAGTCTCTCTTATGCAACACACAATCCCTCACCCCAGCATGGCTGAAAAGGGAGAACTTACGCTTGCAGAGACTCTGTCACAGAGCCAATCTGGTTGACCTTAAGGAGCAGGCAGTTGCAGGATTTCTCCTCCACGGCCTTGGCAATACGCTTCGGGTTGGTCACAGTCAGATCATCACCAACCACTTGGATGCCAACACTGGCAGTGAACTTCTTCCAGGCAGCCCAGTCATCCTGGTCAAAAGGATCTTCAATGGACACCACTGCAGAGGGACAGAAGGAGCTTTAACACAGTGTCACCCTGAAAAGGTCTGGGCTGCTTTCAAACAAGTATTACCCACTACAGCTTCCAGGAAGCTTGCAGTTTGTTCTGCTCTTGATCTGTATATAAGGGAGGCTGCATTTCAACTCTTCCTTCAGCAATCATACCCTATTATCTGCCACCAACAACAGCCCTTTTGAAGAACTTACAGGGGTAGTTCTTCACAAAGCCCTTGTACAGGTCAGCCAGCTGGTCAGGAGAAATGTATCTGCTGGGATCATCGGGGGATTTGAAGTCCAGGTCATATTTTCCATCACGGTAGAACTCTGAAGCAGCCACATCCATGCCAATGACAACCTTGTCAGAATAGCCAGCCTTGCCAATAGCAGTCTTCAGCAACTCCAGAGCTGAAACATCAGAAAATAACCTATGAGCTCTTATAGAACACCTCAACATAAAGCTAATCTTTTGCTAGCAGCACATTTACTTGGGCAAGAGCTTCCATTACTCACTACAGGAAGTCCAAAGGCCACACAAAAAGATCATCTGAAATAACTGGAACAGGATACTATTTGAATACTGCATTTAGATTCTAGTACCCCTCAGACAGCAATTGCTAATCTCCTCATGCAGACTACAGCCCAGAAAGCTGAAGACAATACTGCATCATCTCTCAGCTTAATGAACATGGGCAGGAAGCAGTGACCATACTTCAGCTGTAGTTACCCCCAGATCAGGTGCTGATCATAAAGTGGTGCCCAAATACTTTACATAACAATGCACAGCCTGCTACTTGCACAGGGCACCTTCTCTTTGCATCTGCTGTTCTCCACTTGCACACAACTGGCATTCTAACTCCTCAGTACAAGTTCTAGATGCTATGCTATTCCACTTGCATTAAGCAGAGTCCAAGCAATGAAATCCAGTATGTTCACAACCAGGAAGACTCCCCCAAGTATTCCTGACTCCAAGCCTAGCAGCCAGGTCAGCCAAGCTATTTACAGTAGAAAGCTTACATAAAGTGTTTTTCAAGGTATGTCATACAAGCTGCAAGAGCAGCTGCTACCAGCAACAGATCCCTTGGACTGCAACAGTCATCCAAAGTAATCTTCATTGATGAGAACTAGTAAAAGCTGTATGTTCCTGAAGGACTCAAACACACCAACTTCCAGTGCTGGCTCCCTGCCCTCAGTATCAGAAAAGGCAACAGCAGCTCTAAGGCCAACAGTATAACGAGCAGCTTTAAACCATGCAAGTGATTAAAGAGTTACAGCACTGTACAGGCTTACTACCGGCTTCACTTCTGCACAGAAGACAGAAAAAAGAGTCCTGCTGGCACATGTATTGGTGGAAAGTGAAATGCTTGTTCCTACAAGACAGAGTGCCCCCACTCCCCTCAAGCAGTCTGAACCAAACTGTCTGGCTGTGGAGGCAGTGAATGCCTCAGCCTCCCAAGCTGACCTGAAGGCAACCTCACACATTACCAGTCACAGTTCAATCTGTTCTCCTCTGTCAGCAAAAATAAAAAAACACAATGCCACTGAACTGTGACTACTGACATTAGAAAACTCAAGATACACTGACAGGCCCACACCACCTTCTTCAAGTGCAAAGTCTGCTTCAAGTTAGTATAGAAAGTGACAAAGACACTAAGGTTAAAGCTATCCTGTCAAGCAGGATGAACTCACTTCCAGGGGAGCAACTCTGTGGTCCTACAGTGGACCACACCCTCTAAGATCCTAGAAATCTTCAGGGCAGAATCACAGCAAAGAAATGGCAGCAACTGGTGAGCAGTCAGGTCCCTTCCCACACTAAGATAATTTTTACCTTCTTTATTTTCAAGGATATTGGGGGCAAAGCCACCCTCATCACCCACGTTGGTTGCATCCTTGCCATACTTCTCCTTGATGACATTCTTGAGATTGTGATAGACCTCTGCACCAATGCGCATCGCCTCCTTGAAGGTGTCAGCACCCACGGGGAGGATCATGAACTCCTGCATAGCCAGCTTGTTGCCAGCGTGGGAGCCACCGTTGATGACATTGAAAGCCTTGGAGTAATTCAAAGGAAAAGTCAATTAAACATATTTCATTGTGAGTAGACAACAGCAAGAGATACTCCACTATCAAGATAATTTAATCCAAGACCAAGTTACACTGCAAGCACCTGGTCAGATCATGTCTTCAACTAGACTTATAAGGAGACTTACAGGAACAGGCAGAATGACTTCAGGGTTTCCAGCAAGGTCAGCAATGTGGCGGTACAAGGGGACACCCTTCTCAGCAGCACCAGCTTTGCAAACAGCCAGAGATACACCCAAGATGGCATTGGCACCAAATTTAGCTGAAATAGGAACAAATGGTTTACAGAAATACTACATTTGCCTGAAGAGACTCAGCAGTATCAGCACAATCATGGCCTTGGTTAGCTACGTGCACAGCATAAGCCATGTACTTGCACATTATTTCTGGTAAGGTAAAATAGACCTATAAGACAACCTTAACCTTTCCATGCCCACTTACATTTGTTCTCTGTTCCATCCATTTCCAGCATCAGTTTGTCTATCTTTTCTTGCTCCACCACATTGACATTCTGCAGGGAGAAACAGGCAAAACACTGTGTGAAGAGCAACATGGCTCAGAGAGCTCCCACCTACCCACTGCAGCTCCGTTTCCCTGGCAGGCATCAAGAACTGCTTAAGTACAATTACTAACACTACACTAGCTCTCATTGTTATCAAACTGCAGCATCTTCTGGTCACTTTCAACAGATCACAAGGCTGATTTAAGTTTGACAAATCAAAAGCCTCTTTTATTCTTCACATTCAGAGCTACAAGGCCAGGTTCTGACCTCCTAACTGTGGAAACATTACACCACTATCAGCCTGACCTGGGAGAAAGCCCTTGTTTGTGCCCTCTGCTCCCTTATTGAAAGTCCTAAGACAACTGGCTTGGCTCAGGTCACAAACCCATTTGTAACTCAATACATACTGTTAGGAATCATAGCTGAGAATGTGCACTTCATGCATTATCACCATCTTGTCCCATCCCTTGTAGACAGGGCTTAGTGCCCACACAGAGCACAAATATCACTCAAGTCAACTTCACTAGGATTCCCTTAAGACTACCTGCCAAATTAGTCAGCCTGGAGAAAACCCAGTCACCATCACTGTGTTCCTGCCCTCACCCTCCAAATTCAACCACCTTTTTAAACATAATGCATTTTGCATTTTAAAGGCACTCCACTGAGATTTCCAGGTGCTTAAGTGTTGCTGCACACTGCTGGAGATTCTTTTGATTAAATGTTAGAGATGCAATCATTAAGGGAAGCAGTTACTGTAGGTCAGTTTTCTCTCATGCACTCCAATACACAAGCTAACAACCCCCATGTAATACAGTTCCCATAACTGCCTCTAGAGAGAGAACCCATCAGCCAGGATGCACTGGACTGGCATTAACTGATGTTAGCAGAAGACAGACTGCTCCTACCTTGCTAATCAGTGCAGGTGCAATTGTTTTATTGACGTGCTCAACAGCTTTTGAGACACCTGGAAAGAACAAGCAAATCAGACACCAGTCAACCACACTTGTTATGCAGGCATTAGTAGATGACCTCAGTAGCAACAAGACCTGAATACCATCTCATGCTATTCAAATCCCAGTCCAACCTAAGCTCATTGCTGAACACCATCTCAACTGAATGGAAGTTGCATGAAGTAATCATCTAGAAATGCCTGCTGCAATGTTAATTTGCAAGACCATGCACTGGATAAATTTGTCCAAGTGACAAGGTTGCACTAAAAGCACATCCATTACCTGTGTACACAATGCTGTCCCCAGGAACTCGTTAACATATTTAACAGCTCTGGATACACCTGACAGAAGTGAAATGGACAAGAGAATCAAGGAAGAGATGAAGGCTTACAGCCAAAGACAAAATCAGTCATGCAAGAGAAAGCAAAGGTCACAGAGGGAAACAGGCCTACAGATCCCCAAGGGTCTGACACTGAGCTGTAGTCCAGAAGCAAAAGGGTTCAGAGGGCAGAGGAAGTTGTGCAGCAGTCAGCCACACTGTGTTTTTGTTCTTTCCACCCTGGTTTGATACTGCAAAGATCAACTGCAGACCCAAACCTTGAGTGGCCAAATGACAGTATTTAGAATAACTTTCAGGATAGCCTAATCCTACCCACTGGCAGATACTATGAGTAGGGGGAAAGAAAAAGGTTTCCCTGGAAATTAAGCATGCAGCAGCTCAGGCATTTATTTCACACTGTAACACTCCTGAAGCATCACTTGCATTTTACACTTGATACAACACCAAAGAAAATACATTGTCTGTACCCAGATGTAGAAATTCAAGTTGGCTGTTACCACAGACAAGCAAGAGCATGTCAACACAGCACTTTTTCTTCTTTTTAGTCTTTGCAGACCATCATTAGGTAAAAATAAGAGCTCCAGAAACAACTTGCTTCTTTCCCACAAGCAGAGATCATAGTCAGCTACCAACAACAGCCTAAGAAATGCTGTCCTCCCTGTAGAGTATTTAAACATCTCTGAAAAAAAAAAACCCCTAAGCTTCAGAACCCAGTAAATGCTAATTAAAAGTACCCTGAACTGCATTAAGTGCCTCTCAAATAGTTTAAATTTATATTACAGAAGACCTTCCAGCTATCTATAACTCATCCCATTTAGTGAAGTGTTTCTCATGCTACTTGCCAGGTGACACAAAACCCCAAGCTGTGACAGCCAGCAGAGGAAGCTCAGACTATACTGTCTAGTTACAGCCCATGAAGAAGCAGCTACAGGATCAGGTTTAGCAGCTCTAAGCACACACGTTTAGCACACTGAGCTAAGTACACATTTACACTGCTCAGGGAAAAAAGCCTTAAGTGGACAGAAGAAGCTCTTTTTTCCTTTGGTACATTCACTCATCTGAAGTTTATTTTTTACTGCAGAGCAAGCAGTAATCATGGATCTTAGTTCTTACAGATCTAGGATCTTAGATCTTAGAGAAATTACTGAACCCAAGTTCAGTAATTTCTCACTCTGACTGCTCTTTCTTAATAGGCACAAAGTATTTCAGCTTCCTTTCATCTGCTTGACAAGGAAAGTTTGAAGCAACGACAATTCTCTCTCACTTGAAAGGTGAATTGACTGCATAGAGTTGGAAACCACCAATACTTATACAGCAGGAAGTTAAAACAGAGTCTTACAGTCCAGGTCCTAAGAATAATTGAAGAATTGCTACTAGGATGTTTATCCCCAACTGCACAGCCAATGTGCAGGTATGCACATCTTACCATTCATCACTTTCAGTTTATTGCCACGCTTTGTACAGGTTATAGGAGGCAGTAAAGGAACTCAGATTTCTTCTAGTACAATCTAGCCCAACTTCAGCAGCAACACATCCATTGTAACAAGCCATGCCAGGTACCCATATTCAGGTTTACCTTTTCCCAAGTAGCGTGTCTTGTCATTGTCACGAAGCTCTAGAGCTTCATAGATCCCAGTTGAGGCACCACTGGGAACAGCAGCTCTGAACAGACCTGTTTATAACAAAAAAAGGTGGTGTGTTAGCATGTGAAAAACCACCATGCACGCTTCACCCACACATCATCCCAACCTACCACATACTTCCACCCCTGGAGATGGGCAGGTCATACCTAAACAACATCTTACTGATCCAACACGATCACTATGCTCCATCAGTGTCACCAATTCAACAGTACCCCCCCACAGCAAGTTCTGACTCACTCAGAGGAATATACACACCCTTCCTGTGTGAACTTCAACATGCGTATGTTTGGAAAGCCATTCATTCTCCTCCCAATACAGTAGGTTTATTCAGTGAATCTACTTTTAAGGCCACTCTAGCCAGTGAGCCCTCAAGCTCTTGCAAAATGTGGCACAGGAGACAATTCAGAGACCAGTTTTCCCTCATCTGAGCTCTTCAAATGACTCACTCTTCCAATTAAGGGTGCTGAACTTTAAGAGCAAATTGGTACTCTGGAGTCTGTTCTGCCTGTTGTTCAAGATGCCAGCCTTCCATCTCCTGCCTTTCCCTTATCCCACTTAGGTAAAGAGCTTAGTGGGGGCAATCTCATTAAATGACTGCATTAATCTCTTGAGGCCAAAAGATCAGCTATTTAGTTAGTGTATTACAGCCATTGTATTTGTTCATTCCACTGAACCACACTGGCCTGTGTTCATACAATGCCTTTGTCAGATCCTAACAAATATGGTACAAACAACTAACAGAAACCAAAGAAAAGTCGTATAATAATTAGAAATATAAGATGTTACATGTGAAAACCCAATTAGATGAGATGCTGGTTCATGCCTGATTACCTACACAGAGAAAACCTTATCCAGGGTTCAATCCTGCAGCAGAAAACCTTCATTACAGAACTTGAGAAGTTAAACATGCTCAAGTGCAGTTAAAATAACTTAAATGAACACAGAAAACTAAGTCCATTAGCGTATCTGCTTAGGGACAGGAAGAAGGTGTTAACTCTCAGTTGGCCAATGCTATCCTGAGTTAAGCTCAGGAGGAAGGCACACAACACTGTTTGCATTAACACATGCACAATTCAGACATATCTACTAAGGACTCACCCTTGTTGGTGTAGAGGTCTACCTCAACCGTGGGATTTCCACGAGAATCAAAGATTTCACGGGCTTGGATCTTGAGAATGGACATCTTGAAAACCTGACAAAAGAGTTGCGTGTTAGTAATTCAGTACCTGCAGCATCACCGACAGTCAGAAATTTCAGCTCAGAAATTTAAGTGTGAAGCAGTATTAAGTAGGAAAACATTAAATACTTGATTGGAGCTTTACACAAGGAGGAAAGGAACTTCAGCCTAGGCAGGAAGAACCACCTAAAACCAAAGTCTTTTTTCCAATGAGACCTAAAGGAATGTCACTGCTCAGAATACAAAAGCAGTCAAGTAATCCCAACACAGGAAATTGCTGCAGCTAGTTAGAATTCTTTTTGATAGAAGACTCAAGGGCAATAGCTCTCAGTATGCACAGCAGCTGTCCAAAGTCCAATGTAACCTGCCTTGAAATAGAAACAGACAACCACAGCTCTAACTAAGCATTAATAGTTATGCCCTTTCTTAAGACATGTATCTACAGGAATAGCCTTTCCTCTGAAAGGCAAAACAGACCACCTCGACCTTTGAGAGCTTCCTTCTGCCCCCTCTCACATCTCTACACACTTAAGAAAACTGCAGTAAGGAATGCCTTATGTAAGCTCAGATAGTATTTTAAAAATCAAGTCAGATGAATGCCTGCAAGCCATGGACTAGCACCAGAACTAGCTCATCTGCAGAGAAGAAAGCTCAGCCTCAGAACCATCTGGAAGCCAGCTTCTGGCAAGCCTGTGTGGGTGGTAACCCTGTATAACAGAATGGTCACAAACCTCCCCGCAGTTACTGAGAAGATGACAGGCTCTCAGCAGCACTGCTGCTCGTACCAGCACAGGAGGAAGCACTTCATAACCTCTTTCTTCCTACACAGAAATATTTTCTCCCTCACATTACAAGACAAGTAGCCATTCAGTTTGTCCCCTTGGGACAAAGGGCCCTCCTAGCTGCCCTGCCTCCGAGCAGCTGACTGTACAAGGCAGCTCAGATATCTTAGACACCGTGTCTGCTTTACTGTAAGACTCAGCCCCTGCCAGATGATACTACTGTCCTAAGAAGCAGAGCAGGCCAGCTCCAACTGCGCTCCACTCTGATACTACTTAATTTTAAATCAGTGCACATACAAGCTAGAGATAAATCCCTGCAACTTCCTGTCATGAGCCTCATCTGCACAGACATCTATCTGCTGCATGCTCCAAGCAAACACGAATGTGAACAACTCCCATGTACCCAAAAAAGGCCTCTGCAGCATCTTCTGCTGGCACCTGCTATGCCTTACTTCCACTTCCAGAATCAGATCTGCTCTAAGACACAAGGTGATCTGTTATCTGAAAGTACAGGCAGCTCACAAGGAAGTCTTAATGCAACACAAGGTCTGCCCACCATCACAAAGGCAATACTTGCTGCTGGGGCTTCTGCTGCTACCCCAGGTCTGACATTACTCAAGTGTCCTTGCAAATGACCTCCCCAATAGTCCCTCCCTCTCTTTTCAGAGGGAGGCATTTCACAGCACTGCACCATTATAGGAACTCCCTGCATTCTTTTTGCTCATTCTCATGTCCCCTCACTCCTGTGTTTAATAACTGTTCTCCCACTGATCTTTCCCCTGGGTAAACTTGGTAGCATTTAACTCATCACAAGCTGTGAAGTGCCCTGCCTCAATCTACACAGCAAGATTGAGTAAGCACACACACATGCCTAGCTGCAGGAAGGCTAACTGAAATTTGGACAGAACTCATCAGCTGCACTGCCCACTGCAGACCTTTGTACTTTGTGATGGAGCAAGTCAAACACACCAGTACCAGAGTGGCCATTTATGTACATATTGCCTTAAACCTTGCTTTGTACTCTAATCTGGCAAGGTCAGAGCCTCCCTTAAGCTTCCCAGGCCTCGCTGGGAGCAGCCATGTTGTTACCTTCTCCAAGGCCACGTTACAGCCAAGGTCTCACTCCCAGTTCAAGTCCTATCAGTCACCACTTACTCCCTGATGACGTGCACAGGGAATGCAGTACTCCAACAATAGACTAGACTCCACTATTTAAAGAGGCAATGATTTACAAGCTCATCGCCAGTTGTATTACTAGAAGATTAATGCATGGAAGCTATTTTGCAGCCACGTTTATCTTAACCCATGCATTTCTCTTCACACATCTTTGCAAGAATCAGTATGAAGAAGAAAAACCAGTAGTAGCTTGGCCACAGAACTAGCCTAATTTAATTTAGGGGGTTTATCACAGAGCTGCCATGCAGTTATCAGTGCCACTTACACGCTTTAAGTCTGCAACTCTCATACCACCACCCTGGAAAAAAAAATAACCTTACTGCTCATTAGTCCTTGACCTCACTGCCTTAAATCCCAGCACCCGCCGTTCTTAAGACACGCCTGGACCAAACGAGGCGGCTCCAGCTCTTCCTCCTCCGTGCCCCACGTGGTGCTACTTCACCCACACACAGCAAGAGGCAGCTTAGCACGGCACAGAATGACTCAAGGGCCCGTGCTCTGCTCTCTCCTGAAGATGGAGGCGCGGAAGTGCGCTGACTCAGCCGCGTGTAACGGAACGGGGCCAAGATCGGCCCGGCAGCCGCCGGCCTTTCGGCACACGAATGCCCACAGATGGGCATCGCGTCGGCGGGGACCGCGAGTGCTGCCTACAGATGACGGGATTTCATCCCGAAAGAGCACAGATCGCGCGCTGACCTGAGGCATTAAGGATCTGACACGTGACGCTGAAGGACGCCCAGCGCCGCTAAAGAGGGGCAAGGCCCAACCCGCGGCTCCTTGTCCCAGACCTGCTGCTTCATCATTAAGAGAGGCACGTTAAACCCCTCCGAGACGCAGCCGCAGCCCCGCGGGGCGGGCACGGGGCCCGCAGGCCCACCCAGCGCCTGGGCCCAGCCCGAGGGGAGCGCACCCAGCCGGGCACGAGCCCCGCGACCAGCTCTCCCGCGGGCCGGGCCGGGCCTACCCACCACCGCACTCCCCGACCCCGGCGGCCCAACCCCCACTCACAGCTCCGTTCCGCGCCCGGCTCAACGCTGACTGAGGAGGAGCGACTGCGCGCACGCCAGCCTATGCCCACCTCATGCAGATGAGTTGCCCGCCTCCCGCCTCCTATTGGCCAGCTCCCCTAGCTACGACTTGCCTATTGGTGGATCCTAACGCATGCTGTTCTCCCATTGGTCGGCACCGCCTCGCGCCAGCGGCCGCTTGGAGCGCGTGCGCTACGTGCCGAGGCGGCCTGCCCGGCTGTGCACACGGCGCGTGGAAAATCCCGCTGAGGGGGGGGCGGGTTCGGGGTGGGCGCGCGCGCTGAGCGCGGGAAGCGGCGGTGCTGAGGCGCTGCAGCGGGAGGGGTCGGGAGCGAGGAGCAGGAGCGGGGTGTGCGGGGGGGAATGCTTTGTCCTTGTGCTCCACACCGCTGCAGAGCTGCTCAGAAAGCCAGGGGCATCCACAGGGCTTTTCTGCAGCGTTGTGTGTGCAAAGAAAGTGATTCCCTCGTGCGTGTGCGCGGGCATGGGTTAGATTTATTTTGCACTCAACGCATGCAAAAACCCTAACCTTCTGCAGGGACTCAGCTTGGTGCTGAAATCACGAGCTCGGTGTAAAGGAAAAGGCATGCATGCACAGGAGGGGGTCCAGCCCAGCCCCCAGACTGCAGGGTACAAAAGCTTTTTGCTGTGCGCAAGGAACTGATGCCCCAAAGGCGTGTGCTTGGGGACCAACAGAGCCCAACAGCAAGCCCTGGCGTTAGGAATCTGCGCAGGGAATATTGCACCAACAGCCAGTGCTGGGTGCCGACAGGAGGACAGCACACAGCCCTCGTTCCTGGGCACCCACACAGCACTGCAAAGCCCACCTGCACTGCAGGGCCAGGTTGCACGCTGCTTGTTCCACTGCTTGCAAGGAGCTCATGGCCTGGGGAGTGGAATTTCTGCAGGCCAGGACTTGTTCCCCGGTGCACTCATACACCCCAGCAGCTCGGTGCTCAGCAGGCTGCCTGCCAGGGCGTGAGCTTTTGCTCTGTGCATGCATTTCGTTAAGACTGCAGGGATCTGTCTTCCTTCCTCAGTCCACAGCTGGAGTGCAAGTGCCGCTCAGCTCAGCTCTGCCAGCCCGGCCCTGTTTCCATAGGTTTCTTCCAACAAGCAGTCCTGTGCACCAGCAGCCTTGCAACGGGGCCTTCCTGAGCCCTTCTCCCACCCGCAGCCCTTGGGTGCTCCAAGAAGGTAACGGCACTTTGCCCAACACTGCTCCTATTGCAGCTCTTGCACGGATTCTCGGGTGTTCTCTTCCAGGCAATGCAAACCCCTTCTGGCTTTCCACCTTCTCATCCCCCTGCGCTGTCATGCTTTAGTCTTGCAGCCTCTGCGTGATGAAACATTGCTGATTTTAGGGGTGAGAATAACAAAATGACTGGAGGTGACAGACTGGTGTCTTTCTTAAAGCTCATGGCTTCGCTCTTCCAGTTTTCCTGTGTCCTCTTGGGGTTTGGCAGATGGGCCACTGGGTGTCCTGGGAATGGTCTCAACCTCCTGACCTCAGGCACTGCCCAGCAGTGCTGCTCAGCCAGAGCAGGGTGCTGCTACCAGAGCACCTTTCCCAGCAGCTACCTATCAGAAGTTGAGATCAGAGGGTGAATCAGAAGCTTTGGAGCAGTTGGATGTAAATTCCAAGCCCAGTGCAATCTGAGCCCGGGTCTGGCCATCCTGCTGGGAGAATGGTCAACTGCCACTGGGAGATGGTGTTTGGTTCTGAGGTTTTGAGAATGGATACCAGCAGACAGCATGGGCGAAACAAATACCAGCTCCTTTGTTGTCTGAATGAGTGCGTAACACTCATGCAAAACACAAAGGTTATCAAGCAGGCTTCTCTGCTGCAGAACAGGTATGGCACAGACAGGGAGGATTTACATTTCCTTCTCGATGCTTTCCTGACCTAAAAATCAACCTGGTTCTCATGGGAAATGCTCTCAGCTCCTGTTGCACAGGATGCACTGATGGCAGTGAGAGTGGGAGCATGCAGCCCCTCCCATGCTGGTGGCATTGCCCACCCGTCTGTGCAGCGTTAGCTGTGCAAACTGCAATGGATGGGCTCTGTTGTTGTTGTTGCCACATGGGATGGGATCACCCCAAACCCCACTGCATTGCCTTTGGCCGCAGGATCCTCAATGTGCCGTGCAGCAGAATGGAAGAGGGAGAGGTGCTGTGCAGCGATGGGCAGTGCTGCCTTCCCAGAGCTGCTCTGTGTGTCTGTGTGGGCACAGGGGCCTCCACAGTGGGAACCATGGCCCACAGCACCCCAAGCAAACCCCTGGAGCAGGCATGAGCCTGGGGGCAGCTCATCTGGGGCAGCAGGGATGTGCTTTGGGGAAGCATGGAGCGCTCACAGCCCTGCTGTGCCCTTTGTGGCAGCCCATCAATGGAGTGCTAAGGGCTCCAGGTCACACTCTGTGCTGCCGTCTGGAATCCAGGAGTGCGCCCAGGTATGAAGGCTGAATGTCTCCCTCAGCAGATTTCAAGGCTTATTTACCCAAGCGGATCCACGCGGATTAGGGAGTGCATCGCAGGGCACGTTTGGTTAGTTCAGCCCCGGCACAGTTCAGTGCAGCTGTCAAGACAAATGATTTCTTTAGGGGAGAGAAGGAAAAATATGCATTTGCTTAATTAACTCCATATTACGGCGGCTCCCAAACATTAAGCACACGCTGCACAAAATCACCAGCACCTCACGGGGCTCTTTCAGCTCTGATGTGAATCCCTCTACGTTTTCTAAAAAGCCACTGGGGCTTCACAGAACCATATAATCATTCTGGTTAGAAAAGACCTCCAGGATAATCCTGGAGGCCCCCAAAATGGGGCCTCAGAGCCTGATTTTCAAATGAGCCAAGTGTCTGTGTGGGGATGGGTGCTGGAGGGGCTCAGCTGGGAGGAAATGGGCATTTTTGCTTTCTGTGTGTTTTTAAAGACACGTGCTCCCCATCTCGGTATGGCTGCAGGTGCGGGAAGAGATGTGCATCCCAATGGCCCTATTGCTGCTGCAGCTGCTGAGCTGCTCCCACGCCGTGCACTGGACCTACCGAGGTAACACAAAGGAGGTGGCTTTGGGATGGCTGCTGCTGCCAGCTTGCTGAGGCGCTCACATTCCTTCTGTGCTGCAGAGGCAACACTCAGCTTGCTGCTCCTTTTGTTAGTGGGAGCTCTCCAGCGAGCAGCTAATTCATTCCGCTTTATTGATGACTGTGTGTCTTGGAAGCCGTCCTCAGGCTTTGTGCTGCTCTGAGCTCCAAGGACACGGTGTTGGGGGTGGCAGATGGACGGGCTCAGATGAGTGGGAAAACCTTTACGATATCTAAAGCTGGAAGGAGAAGCACTACCTGCTGCTCACTCCTTGTTTGATTGTACAGATCGCAAACAAGGGGCTCATCTCTGTACTTACAGATCTCGTGGAATGTCCTGACATTGTTAATTGCTTCAGGGGCTCGTTTGCAGAGCTCAGTGAAGCGAAGGGCCGTGCTGAGGCTGGGGCCCCAGCTGGGGGCTGGGGGCTGGGGGCTGCTGAGGGATGTGCTGCTGCAGTGCACCCTGGCTGCTGGCAGAGCAGCCTTGCTGTGCTTCCCTGTGCCTGTATCGCCCAAACCCACATCAAACCAATGGTGGGAGGCAAAATACCTGCAAATTGACATCGCTTATATGGACAAATCGGCAAGGAGTAACAAATCACCTCTCCTTCCAAACCTTCACTGCAGGATTTGCACTCAGTGAGGGCACAGGTACTTGCTGATGATTCCCTGGCTGTAGTGTGGGTTGTTTCAGACAGACAGGACCCTAATAGTGATGGATATGTGGCAATGCTGGAGGGATGCAGGGCGAGAAAGTCAATCCCTGGCGCTGTCACAGCCAGGACAGAGATGGCATCAAAATTCCTGCACAGCCTTAAGATTTTAAATACAGCACTATAGAGAGTGCAAACAGCCCTGATGGGTTCAGGCAGTTGTGAGCAGTTCCAGCAGCGCTCAGACCTCTGCAGGAAGGATTCCAGTTGGAGTTAGGAGGCTCAGAGCTACTGGAATGAGGACAGGAGCCCGCACACCTGCTCTGCCATGCACTCACCTCCTCCACGTGTGAGGGCAGCGTGTTGTTACCATGAGGCAGGCTTCACACTTTGCAGCTCAGCAGTCCTGCAGACAAAATACTGTCTATTTGCTGAGTCCTGAGCCAACAGCATCTCCCACCATGTGCTAATAACCTGTCTGCTTCTCCACACAGAGGGCGAGCTGGACGAAGAGCACTGGGGGCTGCACTTTGCTGCCTGTGCTGGCAAGCACCAGTCCCCCATTGACATCCAGAGGAAGAAGGTGGTGCACAATGCACAGCTGCTGCAGCTGGAGCTGAGTGGATACAGCCAGCCACTGCAGGGGGACTGCACCATGACCAACAATGGGCACTCAGGTAAGGCCGTGGGAGCGGGTTCAGATCTTGCCTGAAAGGAGGAGCTTGGTGCTGGAGGACATGCAGCACTCAGTTCCCTTCAGGTGTGCTTTGCAGGAGGCAGCGGTCCCTGCCCTGACCCACACGCTGCTGCTGTGACCTGGGGGATGCAGGCAGCAAAGCCAAGGCATGCATTTTTAGAAATGCAGATGTTGTTAATGATAGGGCTGGCCAGAAGCCCCAGCCTTTGTCTAGACCTCTGTAAGAGCCCTGCACCTGCTGAGCAGATGCTCTGGGAGAGCATCTGACTTGCCCCACTGTAGGAATAGATTATTGGGTTTGGCCAATTAAAATGCTGTTCGTTTTTGAACTTGCCCTCCTTTGCTCTGCCATCTCACTTCATCCTATGCTCTTTCCCCCAGTCACACAGGAAAGCTTTCCAGAAATGCACCTATAAACCAGATAAATGAGAGGCAGTGGCATCTCTGCAAGGTACTGTCTGTTAGACATCAAACAGGGATGGAAGGCAGCTGGAGCATGGCAGATGGGCCCCTTCTTTCATTGTATTGACAACTGCAGTACTGAAGGAGCAAGTGGTGTTTACTCACTCCTCTCTGCATCCACAAAACAGATCCTTTGCCTTCGTGCAGTAGGAAGCAGAAGTGATGGAACAGATCTGCAGCTCAGCAGTGAGCTTGCATCTGACACTACATTCTGTATAGTCAGACAGAACAGTTGTCCTCCCTTCAAGCCACGGGTTGGTGTTCAGCCCTCAGGAAGGGAAGCTGGAGCACAGCCTGGGCTCAGTGCCTTGCCTTTGGCCACACCAGGCCACTGAGCAAGGCTTTGCCATTAGGAGGTACTGGATGCTGCTGGAGTGTAATTCATTACCTAAATAATTCATCAGCTGGTGGTGGTGGGATAATGCTTTTGGACTACAGATTAGCACTGAGAGAAGAACTGGCTGACAACTGCTTCAGGGGGCCTGAGTGCTTTCATGGCATCTGGAACATGAAGGGCCCAGTTGCTCTCTAATCCTCCCCCCCTCGATGGTCCTTTCTTCTCTCTGCTGCTAAGAGAAATCAATAGAGAGGGAGAGCAAGGAGCTGGAGGGATGAGAGATGCTGTCTTCAGAGAGAGACTGCTGTGATCATATTTCTAAAGTCTGCCATGAACGGCACTCCTGTTTGTCCCCCACACAAATCCTGTGTTCACTGAGCTCCCCTACCAGCACTGCCCAACTGCCTGTGCACCAACTCTGCAGGTTTAGCATTCACATCTCTGACTGCACGTGTGTGTATCCCCCATTCTCCTGTTAATGTCACAACGCTGACGTGTGGGGCATACAGCACAAGCTGATGACAGTCTGTATGTGCAGCTCCCATGAAGGCAGGCTCACTTTTCCCACTGACTTCAGTGGGGGAAGACAGGATGGGAATATTCCACAAGGAAATTGTAATGGAAATCACTCAGCAGGAATCTAATGTAAAAAGCAAGGTAAGCACTCACTCTGCACTGCAGACTCCTTGGGATATCACGTGGAAGTGCATTCTCACCTTGTCTGGCTGTCAACAGTTAACAAACAAAAGAAACCTCTGACCCACGCTGTGAGTAACAGTGTGCTCTTCAGCAAGGAGAGTTGCTATTTTATAATGTGCTCTGGGCTTTCTCCTGGATGAGGCAGTTCTTTGTGTGCAATATTCAATTTGACGTGTTTAGCACCACAATATATGATTTGTGGCAGTACACCAACAGCAGACCCATTTTTTGTAGTCCCGTTGTGAATGCCCTTCACAGAGAAAGCAAGAGCTCTGCCCGCATTGCTCCCCCAGCCCCAGCACAACAGGTTCATGGGGCTCTGGCCCTGCATGCCTGTCCCAAGGAGATACACATCCCAGAGCATGGAAAGTGATGGTGACAGGTTAGGTGAGGCAGTCACTTGGCTGATTTCTTACTCCTCTGTTCTGCCTGGGAATAAAGACATTAATGAATGCATGCAGAGCTCAGCAAGATGTGATGTACTATGCCAAGAACAAACATTAAAGCATTTTTATTGGTGCCTGAGTAAAAACCTAGAGCTGCCCAGCTAGGAAAAACCCTGCAGACACAGCTAGCACAGCCAGCTCTGAACTCATGCCCATCTCCAATCCTGTTTTTCAGTCCAGATCGATTTGCCACCCACCCTGTCCATCTCCCATGGGCTCCCACGCCCCTACACTGCAGTGCAGATGCACCTGCACTGGGGAGGCCTGGACCTAGAGACCAGTGGCTCTGAGCACACTCTGGATGGAATGAGATATGTGGCAGAGGTACCTGCAAAGGGGGCTGGAGGGCTAGGGGGATAGGGATGTAGTCCCTCAGGGTGTTGAGGGTGAGGAAATCTTTTGTCACCTCTTGCTCCATGGTTCTATCTCTCTCCTGGCAGCTGCACATCGTCCATTACAACTCTGTTGACTACTCAAGCTTTGAAGAAGCCAAAGACAAGCCCAATGGACTGGCAGTGCTTGCCTTCTTGTATGTGGTAGGTTTGACCCTTACGAAGCTGAGTAATGATAGCCCATGGTCACTGTTCATCCCACAGCCACACTGGGGATGGTCCAGCTGCCTGCAGTAGGGCTGTGTGCCCAGCCTACATGATATCAAGGCCAAGCAGTGCTACCAAAGGCCAGGCAGCTCAGCAACCTTTCAACTTTCTATGCTGTGTTTAGGAAGGACACCTGGAGAATACCTACTACAGTGAATTCATTTCCAAATTGGCAAAAATCAGGTTTCCAGGTAAGAGCTGGGGTTGCCCTTCTCCATCCTCAGTGCTTTCTAAGCCACCACATACATACTGGGGCTGGAGTCAGCCCTGCTGCTGCTTTGCTCACAGCTAACCTTGCCTCTGTTTCCCTTTGAGGTCAGTCAACCACACTCACCTCTCTGGACGTCCAAGCCATGCTGCCAGAAAACCTTTCACATTTCTACAGGTACCAGGGCTCACTCACAACCCCACCCTGCTCCGAGAGCGTCACCTGGACTGTCTTCGACTCTCCCATCATCCTGTCACATGCACAGGTACCCGAGGGCAGCTCAGCAGCTTCTCCTTCCTCCACGCTTTCCTTCCACACCAGTTTCTTTCTCCATTTTCCAGTGACCTAGAGAAGAGCCTGACAGAACTACTGGGGCATCTTTCATAGGGCTTTAGGGATAGACTCCAAAGCAACTGGAATTACTGGTGGCTGTTAGACCTGACATCTGGCAAGCTCTGCTCAGCTGCTCAGCCATGATGAAGCACTAAAGAGACCAGCCAGAGTCAACAAGATGAAAAGTACTGCAAAAGAGGGAGTCAAGGAAAAAAAAACCCAAAACCATAAATGATCCATTCAGAGCATTAAAATCATTGCAGAATAATGGGCACATTTCTAGAGAAGTGGTTATTTTTCTTTGTGCATTTTGGCTGTACAGTGGGGGGGGTTCATCTGTGCTCTGCCTGAGTTATTGCTGAGGAGCTCGATGTGTGCAGGTCCCCGTGCTCAGAGCCAGCAGCTGGATGGTGCTGCACGGCAGGATGCCCAGCTCTGCCCTCCATCTGCCCTGTCAGCACAAAAGCTTTGGCAGAGAACAAATAGCACCAGTAAAGTGAGCTTAGTGGTGAGCCTTGCAGAGCAGTTCATCTTCTGTAGGGACAAAAAGAAAGCATCAAATTGCTTCCAGGAGAACAAGGTCAAGTGGAGATGACAGTGCATTTCAGCTTAAAAAAAAAAAGAGCTATTTTGTGCTGGGGAAGGCATTAGCGGGCACTTGTAATTAGGCAGTACACCACAGAATAATTGCATCCATGCATAACACTTAAAATAACTTCCTTCAGGCAAAATCATCAGCACAACTTCACCGATAAGAGCCTCGACGTGCTGTGCTGCTCCCTCCCCTTGCCAACGCTCAGGGAGAGACCCTGCTGTTTAACCCCCAGCTGCAGGACCTGCCCTGCACTTCTAGGCTAAACCCTCGGTCCCGCTGCCCTCCTAACAAAGCTGCCCTCCCCCAGATCGGCCTCCTGGAGAACAGCTTGCTGGACTGGCACAACAGGACGCTGCGCAACGACTACCGGCACGCACAGCCCCTGCACGGCCGTGTGGTGGAAGCCTCCTTCCCAGCCAGGCCCAGACAAGGTATGGGGCAGGAAGGAGCTGGGCTGCAAAGCATTTCAGTTAGGCAAAGCTGTGATTGCAGTCTCCAGGAACAGCTGTGTCCCTGCCGTGCATCTTGCTTCTGATGCTGGGGCAGCAGTTTTGGTGCAGCGGTGTGTCACATAGCCTGGGATCAGCGTTGCTCTGTGGCACTGCACAAGCAGTAGGTTGAGTGTACCTGCCTCTGCATGGGTGAGGCACACAAACTGGTGAACAAACAGCTCTGCCATGGCCGATGAGCCAAGTGCTGTGATTACAGTGATGCATTTTATAACAAAGGTTTCCTCCAAAGCTCCTGCTAACTGGCAAGTGGAACTACCGTGCGTAGCTCCCAGCTGTCAGTAAGCCCATCTGTCTCACTGCTCTAGAACAATGCCAGCCAGAAGAACTCGGCCTCAAACTGGAACAAATCCAGATGCAGCTCCAAGACATGAAGAAAGAGATCCTGAACGGAGCGAGCCACGCAGGTAAGAAGCACTGTGTTCCCAAGTCCAGCTTTCCTTCCAAGAACAGCCCAGGCCTGCTGTTCTTGATGGCCTACATCATTAGCAGGTTTGGTACTGATATATGCAGGCAGAATCTTGTTCCATGCCTAGGCCAACTGGAAGACTTCCATGAGCTACAGCATCCTTAAGCCTCACCCAAATCTCACACCTCTCCCAGCGACTGCAGCTTGTCCTGCAACATGTAAGCACAGGTTTACAAACAGAGGCATTAAAGCTCACTGCTCCCTCAGGATAAATAATCACACTTCATTTTACAAAAGACAGGAACAAAGAAAGGAAGGGGAAAAAAAGAAAGGATTTTTCTCAAGAGTTGGGTGAGGGAGCCAAGCTAATAACCGTGGCTGAGGCAGCCCCTGCCACGTTTATTCTGTAGGATCTGGGCTCATCTATAAGCACCAGGAAAATGTAACAGCTTCTCGATCGTTTCAGGTATGACATCCAGCACTTTCCCAGCTTTCTACTTCCCCGTGGAAAACATTGAGAGCTTTGTGGAGGTTCGCCCCCACCGTGAGATGTCTCTCCAAGCCTTCACCTTGTGCTTCTGGACACAAGCCCAGCACATGGGCACTCAGACTGTTTTCTCCTACTCCACAAGGGAGAGGGACAACGAGCTGGTGATGACCACAGGCACAGATGTGGGACTGTGGATAGGAGGCCACTTCATCAGCTTCCCTCTGTACCACAAGGCACAGGACTGGCTGCATTACTGCATGGCATGGGCTTCCCAGTCTGGAATAGCAAGTCTGTGGCTCAATGGAGCTGCTGGTGATGCAAAGAGCATCCAGAAAGGCTATGTGAGCCAGGCTGGAGGGATGCTTGTACTTGGGAAGGACAGAGACACTCTTCTTGGGACATTCTCCAATGGATTTGCAGGGTGGATGACACATGTGAACCTGTGGAGCCAAGTCCTCAGCACTGCAGACGTTCGGGCACTTGCACTGTGCAAAGCAGGAAACCTGAAGGGAGATGTCATTGCTTGGGGGGAAACCCCCATGATCCTCTTCGGGGGGGTAGTGCTGGAGGCTGACACCAGCTGTCAGTGACCCCAATATATGCATTTTTTAAGCAGCTGAAGAATCCAAGCTGCTCCCTGAAGAAACTGAGGAACAAAAGCTTGCTCCATCTGTTTTAGTTAATTGCTTGTTTCCTCTTTTACTTTATATAGGGTCAGTAGGCACCTGCTTAGAGCTCCAGGTTGCTTTCCAAGCAGGTATGGGGTGGCCAAGCCTCCACCAGTCAGTGGGACAGAGCAAAGAACGGAGCACAGTTCAACACCTTGTATCTGCACATCCCTCCCATTACTAGGTTAGTATTTCCACCCACAGACCTTCCTTTCCTATCCCAAGTGCCACTCTCTTCAGTTAGAGAAACCACTCTCTCAAGCCAAACTTGTCTCACCTCCTACATCCTGTCTTCATTCGCAGCTCCTTTCCTGCACCATTTTATTCCCATTTATCACCAAGTCGTCACTCCTGCAGGTGTATCACGTAGGAAAGCATATGCAAAGGGCAGTGTGGCTCCCACGGTCGCTGTGCTTTGCTCAATAACAAGTCTTTGGTGTCAATGGATGGAGGCACAGCATGGGAGCAGCTTCTTTTGCAACTGCTGCACATCATAAGACAAGACTGAAGGCCTGCGTGAAAAACTTGTTTTCTAAGTTGAAGTACATCACATGAAGGGCTATCACCGAAGTCCATCCCAGGCTGTTGAATAATTCTGCTTTCTTCTCCCAGAAAGGAACCTTGCACGACAATTAACTCTATTTCCACATGTTAAATAATGTAGTGTTAACTACAAAAAATCCCTTGAACTAATAAATACTTTAATAAATCCTCCATTTATCAGTGTGTACTTTTATTTCCTTGGTGAGTCAGCTCTTGTCCTTCAGACTCAGTCTTCCAAACCAGTTCAGCCTTCAGGTGGAGCTGTGCTCTTAGGGATGCAATCAGAAGGAACCATTCAAGGAGCAAGCTTTAAACCACCTGAGAACTTTTTCAAGAAGCCAGGTCCCTGAGAAATTAATTCTTCGAAAAACTATCAGTAGTATCTCACACCGAGGTGCTTAAAGGCAGATTTGGACGTGCTTGGAAACGCAGACCCATGGTCACTGCACAGCAATCTGCCTGAGCCTGACCCCAGCACACAGAGTTCACACATCTCTGGGAATGAATGAGCTCTACTTGACTCATGTACACAGAGCACACCTCTGGGGGCTATTAAAGGATTAGGGGAGGGGCTGAAACTCTTTGGCAGCTCATGTGTGAGCTCCAGGGAACAAAAGGAGCTATTTCCAAAGACTGGAGTGCCACAGGAACATCTGGGTATCAGCAGCCCCTGAATAAGCACTGGGCCAATGGCACACTCTTAAGCTCTAGAGTAAGGCCCTGGAAGGACTCACCAGCAACAGTTAGCTCTCCAGGAGTCTGTCTGGTGAGCAGGGTGGGGGTGAGATTAAAGTCATGTGTATTTCCAGTCTTACAGTCACTTGCACACAATAGGAGGGCAATAGGTGACAGGATAAATGCCACTATGAACCCATCCAACCGAGCACCTTGGTGCATCTGTCACTCTCCACTCAGAATACCAAGCACCACAGGCCTGCCTCACTCATGCTGGACCCTCAAATTCATGTTCAAGGAATGCAGTGAACTCCGTGCATGCAACTGACCAAAACCCAGCTCAGGTGCTGTTCCATGTCACCTGAGATGGGTCAGTCAGGACATAAGGGATGTGTACCACACCGTGACATCAGTTCCTTGATGACAGGAACTGAGCTGACTGCAGGCATTGCCCTTTTCTATTGGCAAATAGAAGGAATGGGGAGTTTGCCTCTGAAGTCACTGTGCCACGAAGCAGAGTGGTCCTACTAATTACTCATAATGAGAACAGCCTTAAGACACAATAAAGACTTATTTGAAAACTTCTGTGGGAGTTGTGCAGAAAGTCTGAATGAAGGTCAGTACTGAGCCATGTTCTTCCATTGATCAGATCCTGGAAAACACCTGGGCCAGGTCAAGCACTGGGTTGTGTCACAGCTCACTGCCCAAAACTTCTGGCTTGTCTGCCTTCATTCCTGGGACGGTCTCCAAATCCATCGTCTGTTCTGCCTCTGCATGAATTTTCACCTTGTTCCTCCTGGCCATGATCCTGTTGATTTCCATGAAGGTTTTGTTCTTTGTCTCAGGAACAATGAAGAAGATGTATATCATGGTGGCGAGGCATATACCACAGAAGATGAGGAAGCAGTAGGCCCCCAGTCCAGCCTGAAGCAATGAAAGATGACAACAAGGGTCAGGACAATACTCCAGTTGTGTTTGGTACATGCTTGGACATGCTGAACCCTGCAATAGCTATAAATAAATAGTTATAAACATACTTCAAGTGGAACAACTCAAACTAGAAGTGGTTCAGGATTCTGTCTTCTGATACCACCAAGATGGATTTATTGGAAACCACCATGGATTTACTGGAAAAGGTGTCTAAGGGTAAAGGTCTGTCACACAAGTTCAAGTAAACTCACCAATTCCCCTTGCACAAGCTAAAATCAGTCATTATAGCAAATTACAGGCCACCTCTACTAGGATCAGTGTGAACTAGTGACTGAGATCACTGATTTTGAGCTAAAGCTGTGTGCCACTCCCTGCTCACACCTTACCTCCATGTAGAGGAACACGAGTCCCACAGTGAAGTTGCAGAGCCAGTGCACAGATCCCCCTACCATGAAGGCAGCAGGCCGGGACGACTGCAGGAACATCTCGGTGATCATCACAAAGGGGATTGGACCTGGAAGAGTTGTATGTATGGAAATCCCAAAGGCATGCCTACAGACACAAGTATACAGCATCGCAGCCTAGCTGGTAGGGCTCACCAATCCCAACACAGCTCTTAGTTTGATGCTCAGTGTAATGCTTGCCTTTACCCAACCTGTGGAGGGGACTGGACCAGCTTGTGCATACTCACTGGCTCCAATAGCATGTCCGATGATGTAAATGATGACACACACTATGCTGAGGTAGGACATCCAGGAGACAGTATTCTGTGAAGAATTTCATCAGGAGTTAGATCTGGTTCTCACCTCCAAGTCACCAACACATTTAGTTATTTGATGCAAGATTTGGGAGTGTTCAGAAGTCATCCCCTATTGTCAGCTCAGCCCAGGCAGACAAGCCAAGCCTCTGAGCACGTGCTCTGTGTACCATCCTTGCTCCCAACAAGAGGAAGCAACAGGGATGAACATGACAGGCTGGGAGGAGCATCCACACAGCAGGATCATGGCTCTGCCTGGGTTCACTTTGGGTAGGTATGCAGGTACTGAGAGACCTCCCACACCAACTCCAAAATACACCAGAAGCAGCAGGGCAATGCATCTACATACCTGGAGGTTGAGGGCCAAAGTCAGCACTGCACAGGAGCCGCAGCACAACCCAAATCCAGCAAGTAGCAGGATTCTCCTCCCCAAAGACTCCACAATGAAAACCTGACAGAGACAGAAGAGGGTAAGAGATAAATAAAGCACAGAGCTCTATTCTGGCCAATTCTGTTAAGGCTATATTTGGCTATTAAGAAATTCAGTGAACATTTGCTAATGTATCATGAATAGGAAGTCACCCAGGAGCTGCAAAAAGCTGGGCACACCTCTTTTGGTACCCAGCTCCAGTGAGAGCTGTAGGGGAGTGCTACATGGGGACACTGCACAGCAAGAGGAGGGCAGAGCAGTCTGGAAACCAGACATCCAAAACTTCTGAGGCTCAGAGATCCCCAACACAAACTTACAGCAAGGAAAGTCATGAGAACGTTGATGGCACCTATCGACACGGTGACATACTGAGCACTGTTGGCATCCACACCTGCTGACAGGAAGATTCTGTCCGCGTAGTAGAAGACCTGCAGCAAAACCAATTGTGTTTAAACGTGGCCAGAAGCAGAGCACAGGAATCCTATTCTGGCTGCATCTCCAGTCCTAAAAGTGGTACACAGGAACTCAAAACTTATTTCAGTACTGGAAACTTGGGTGTTAAGATCCAGACACAAGCCCCTCGCTCCAAAAACAACCCAGCTATCTTGACAGGACAGCTGGACTCAGGACCACAAGCACACTCAGTTAGGTACAGGTCAGGGTGATTCTCCCATAACATCACCCAGAACCAGTGTCCCTGATGAAGGGAGTACTCCTGTCTCCTAGTTTTCAGACCTTGTGCTGCCCCACATCGAGTCCCACCCCATTGTTACTCACTGCGTTGATCCCCGAGAGCTGCTGGCCCATCATCATGATGATGATAGAGGTGAGCTGCCAGCGCAGGCCTCTGAAGGTGCACAGGGTCAACACAGAGAGGTGTCCCTCTTTCTTTTCTGACTTGTCTTCTTGGCGCATTTCTTCTATCTCATCATCCACATCGTCCCAACCTCTCAAACGCTGCAGAGCTGGTTGGGAGAGGAAGGTGTGTTACAGACCCAGAAAGCTCTCCCTTCTTTAAAACACAACAGTGCAACCCAGGACAGGAGTGCTGCTTCTGGGATGGGAAGTCAGGGATTCATAGAAGCAAAGGGGCAATGCTGCAAAAGGCATCCACCAACAACATGCCAGTGAAGGATTTCATGCTTTCTTGCTTCGCTGCTGTCTGTCATGTCCCATAGTCAGACCTACCCCATTCCAGTAAAGGGTGATGCCATACCTTGCCGTGCTTGATCCTCATTGCCCTTTTGTATCAGCAGATATCTGGGACTTTCAGGAAAAAAGGGCAATGTAAGGAGCTGAAATGCTGATGGGATCCCAGTGAGCCCCAGGAGCAAGGGCCAGCCTGCAACAAACGAGACAAGATGATGACTGCGAGAGATCCTTCCCCCGTGCAGCCAACAGAGTTTCCTGACCCAGGTCTTTACCTTCAGGATTCCCAAGGATCACGGTGAGGCCGAGGATCTGAGCTATGAGGATCCCAAGGGTGATGAAGAGCTGGGGTACTACCCCAATAGCACCTCTGAGATTTCTGGGGGACATTTCTCCCAGGAACATGGGAACCACATTGGAGGCCAGACCTGGTGGGCAGAGAACAAGATCAGTCCTGCAGCTGCCTGACATCAGCACACTCACCATCTGCAGTAAGATGCTTCTTTTCTTCCCATGAGAGATCAGAATGATCCCTGCTAGACCACAGGACATACGGAAGCTTCACACTTGAACCCTTTTGCTCTGGCTGAAGATTTAAAGCTATACATGTCAAGGAAAGAAGTTGTGCACTACAGCTTTTTTTCTCTCTCTTCAGTGGGATGTTTAGAAAGCAAAATGAAAGGTAGGAGAATTTCTGCTTTCTTCAGGAGCACAGCATTGTTAGCTGCAGTAACCCTGAGAGCTGCCAGCTCCCATCCTTATGCTGTAAATCTTGGCATGTAAAACCCAAACTCTAGAAGTCAAATGACCAAATAATTCTTATCTTACACTGGTAATGAAGTTCCCAGCCTTCAAGTGCTAGGGGTTACAAAGGAGTTCAGGACATTATCTGAAGGCCAAAAGGCACAGAAACAAAATATTAACACAACTGGAAAACATTATAAAATTAAATTCATGAAGTGTAGTGTTTAATGTTGACACTACAACAAACCTTCTAATTGCCCTCATAAAAATGTGCTAGCAGTGACTTGTAGAGCAGTGCCTCCAGTTAACACTGGATCATTTTGCAGAACTATGCTGATCAATGTCCATCACAGAAGGGCTCTTGGTGGTGCTCCCAGCTGCAGTGCTGTTCCTTTTGCAAGGAGGAACAATGCCAGGATCCTAAAGGAGCCCCAGGCTGGCTTGATTCATCAGCCTCCCTCCCGCAGGCAGGGCAGGCAGCTCTGATTCTTCTGACAGTTATCCATAACTGAAACTGTTTGGACGGATCCCTCATACGAGCTCCCTCCATAGCCAGAGAAGCAATGAAATGAGCAGCTGTGGGGCTTAAGAGAGCACTGGAGCTGAGCAGATGCTGACTGCAGAGGGCAGCTGCAGCCACACACATCTCTGTACAGCCCGGCCTCACTGCCACTGTCTGCCAGAGATCTGATACTTCTGCAGCACGCAGAGAACTGCTATGCAGGTGTATGGCTAAAATATGCGACCTGTGAAACCACATGTTGTGCAAAGACCTTTACACAGCAAAGAATATCAGATTTCCTGCCCATCCAACCTCTCACTTACCAGCATATATTCCCATGATAACACGGGAGACGATGATTACTTCAAAGGTTTTTGCAATCTCTGAGGTTCCCATGAGGACTGCAGCAACAATGGAGAAGAGGTTGTTTATCAGCAAGGTGCCTTTTCTGTGAAGTAACAGAGAGATGGAATCAGTTTATTTTTCTAAGACCCCCCCCCAAAGCAGACAGACCCTTGTGTTACGCTGTTTAAAACCTAGAGGAGCTGCCATCCCCCCCAAAAAATGTCCGTTGTCCCATTTTTCCTGCAGGGAATGAAGAAAGCTCAGGAAATGCGAGTGAGCGAGGCCTGCACCCAGCTCCCAGGACTTTCACCACTGCTGCCCACCTGGCTCAGGGCCCAGTGCACAGCCTGGCCTTGACCAGACTGGAATCAAATAAATTCTACACGTGAGAGACACCACATTCCCAAGTCCAGCACTGCTTTAGGACCGAGTTGGTGCAATGCCATTGAGCTCGGTGAGCTGGAGCAACTGGTGAGGGCAGCCTTCTCTGAGCCACACCGCTGTCACGTACCGGCCACAGCTGTTGACCAGAGGTCCCACCATGAGTGACCCAAAGAAGCCACCCAAGGGATACATGGACACCGTGAGGGACCACAGCAGCGTCTGGAAGCTCGTGCCCATGGGGACTCCGTTCCTGTTGATGTAGGTTCGGTTGTAGAAGTCTTGCATGTACTGGAATGAAATGTGAAGCGTGCTTAGCAGTAAGCAGAACTTCTGTGCTGTAAAAGCTAATTAACAATCAACGCCATAAAGCTTTAAACAAGTGTCTTGATAAAATCAGAATGGCTGACTTAGGAAAGGAATGCAAGGGAGAGCTGGAGAAGCCTTGCCTTACGGGATTTAAAAGTAATTATCCTGCCTTATCAGATTTGCCTGCTTTCTCAGGAAGGAAGGCATTCCCCATGCCCCACCCTCGTTGGGCACAAAGCCTCAATGCAGCCTCAGCACAACCCATGTCCTCTGCTGGGGACCACCACTCCCAGGTGCTCAGTGATACCACACGTGGACCTCAGACAGCTGTAACTGAGCTCCTCCTCCACTTTGCTGCTTGTGAACCTCCTCCTCCATCATGGTCCACATCCCAACCTACCGGAGCTGGAGAGTTGATGACAGACACGTTATAGCCATACTGGAAGGATGATCCAAAGGCAGAAATCAGCGTCACCAGTGCAAGTGTCAGTGTCATTCTCTGCAGAGGAAAAAGAAAACACAAACACCTCAGAATCAGGTTTGGCTTTCAAGCATAAATGGCATTGTGTAAAAATACAGAAACACCTTCTGCCTTACCAGTCATATTTTTGGCTTTGTGTTACCATACAAAGAAAGCCCAACCGGTTGCTTTCATCCTGACTCTCTTTGTTCTGCTTGATTTGCACACAGTCATTACAGTAATTCATTCTGCTCTTTCCCAGTATTGATGGATCATTTGGATGATGAACAATTTTCAAGTTATCACACTTAGAATACCACCCCGCAGTGAGAAAGGAATTGCATGCAATTATTCTTTTTCCAACGTGGGAGTTGGTTGGTGCAATAAAACAGGATGCTGCTGGAGGAAGGCTTTAAGAATACAAGGTCTGGGTGAACCAGCAAGCCCCTTTCCTGTCTACTGTCCTCACCACACACCATAGAGGCTTTCTGCAAACATTCAGCTGCTGTTCTGGCCTCAGCCTGCAGCCAGCTCTGCTTTGTTGACAGAGCTGTCCTTTTTTTATGTATATATAGCTCACAAATACATCTCACAACCGCCGTCGCAGTAAAACCACTTTCCATTTCCACTTTTCATTCATACTGTTTTCTGTTGCTGTCCTAACAGCTGCAAGTTTTGCACATCCCAGCACAGGTCCCACACGGGGGACCTCCCGTGGCCCTCTCTGAACATTTGCCCCAGCAGTGCCGGTGCTCATCACCCTGCAGCTCCTGCAATCCCCTGCACAGCTCTGCACTCTCAGGGACTGCAGGAGGTGGAAAAGCTGATCAATCTGCAGCATGAGGAAGCAGAGGCTTCCAGCAACACTTTCTAGCAGCAGACTGTTGACACACTTGCAGTGGTGATGAAAACCAGGCTGCCTCACTGGCGTTAAGCAAATCCCCAGAGCTCAGAAGAGCCACTGGTGCCAATTACATAAACACATCACTTTTAGGAAAACCTTTGGCACGCAGGAGCAACGCGTTGTGCAAAAACCCACAAATGCTGCTTTGCGAGGCAGCCCTCATCCAGAAACTTCTGCAGCCTAAAAAGGATTAGGAAGCAGGATAGAAAACACACACACACACACACACACAGAAGGGGAATTTCACAGAGCTGCACGGTAGGTCAGATGCACGGAGCGAATCCGGAGACTCAGTGCAAGGCTGTGCTGCAGAGAAACCGGGTTCAAGAACGTACAAATCTCTGCTCTCCCTCTGAGATCAGCTGCAGGTAGCCAGCAGAGACCTTGGTCTCCTTCCACTACAAACCTGCACAGCCCGAAGCTTGCTGGGCACCCCACGGGAAGCAGAGCTGAGAACAGTCTGCCACGCTTACCCCCTTCCTGCCTTCCTCCACGCTGGAGCTCTCTTGCTTTCCTCCGTTCATCTCCATTTTGGTGTTTGAATTGCAGACGCTGAGTACAGACTTTTATAGCCAAAACAGATGACACAGGGGATGGAAACACCCTCCTTGGAAAGGAAACCCGCCCTGTGACGCTGAAGGAAGTGCCCAATCGATGGCCAGCTCTTATCTGCCCAACTCTGTAGATGGTTCTTGGTGCTCTCCCTCTCTCCCTTTTCCTTGCTCAAGTGTCACCGCTGTAACGTGCTCTTGGGCCAAATCCAGATTCAAAGCAGAGCCAGCTGCAGGAGAAGCAGCCTCATCTGCCTCAGGAGGACGACAGGCTTCTGGTCAAGGCTCCCAGAGGTGCCACCCACCCAACACTAGTGTGAGGAGCAGTCGACAGCAGGATAACTCCTGTTCCCTGAGCCACAGCTCCAGCACTGTGGCAACCACAGCCACTGCCTGGCAACCACCGTGTTCCAGGGAAAACGGAACATTCCGTGGAGCCTCAGGGAGAGCTTTTGCCACGGGTCAGCGAATAACCCCAAGCTGCACAAACCTTGCAGCCAGGTTGCACCTCTCCCCCTGAGCAGAAATACCATGCCCTGTCCCACCCTGCAGAGCAGCTTGCTCCAGGCACAGCTGCAGACTGGAGGTTCCTCCTTCTGTGTTTGTTCTTGTCAATGCACAGAACACGCTGGCTTTACATCAAAGCCTAACATTTGCTTTCCCTCTCCATGCAAGCCGTGCTGTGCTGCCGGCTCAGCACTAAGCATCCCACACGAGGAGACTACCTAGAGCAGCCCAGGACTTAGTTAACCATTAACTACAACTCTTAGAGTTTATCAGCACAATACAAAGTTCACAGATACCCCTGGCAGCCAGAGAAACTGGAAGCAAACCACATTATCAGTCCCACTGTTTTTTAACACCCATTTAAAGAAATGCCAATCTTGAGCCAGACATGCTCCATGCATCCTGCATGCATTCCTCAGCTGGCAGCAGCCTCCCCTCCTGATGAAGGCATCAGGTACACAATCTATACTCAGCATATTTCTTTTGTCCTTGATGATCTTTTTGCACTCATTAGTAATATTTCTGGAAAGATACTTTAAAGGGCAAAGAACACGCAGCAGAAGTAGTGAGGGCTCAGCAGGGGTGAAGCCAGGCACTGCTTCCTATAGGTGTACTTGCTAAAGCTGCTTAAGTAAATGCTACGGTGCTGTTGGCAGTAGGAAGTGATGCATGTGGTCATGTATTTGCAGGGCAGGGTGGACTAACTGGCTGTCAACTCATACTTAGAAACTGGCAAGGCTCTAAAAATAGGAAGGGGAACAGAGCCATTCTGCTTCAGGGCAGGGGAATGCAGACCCAAGACTTCTGCAATTCGTCCCTTCCTCGACATGTCCTAAGATAATGACCTCCACAACACAGTTTGATCATAGAATCATTGAATAACCCAAGTTAGAAGGGGCTCAGGAAAACCAAGTCAGTAATCCCCTTAGGGAAACTATCCTCGGTGGCTCACACCAAGAACACTGCTGTGTCCTTCAGAAACCTGCTCCACGCTCCCACGTGTCTATCCCTTGGAATCTCAGCTGCACAGAGATGCAAACATGATATCCATAGTGGCAGCAATGCTCACCCAGCCTCAGCATTTTCACCGAGGGCCTTCAGCCAGCAGGTGCTAACAGTGATATTGATATATCATACTGCCTTCAAAAACTGTTCAAAGCACCCCAAAATAAAAGGGACAGGTTGCAGCAGCTATTGCAGTTCTCACTTGCATAGATCTTTGGTCACAAGAAGGCAATGAGTTATTGTGCCCCAAGGGTGGTGAATTTGCAAGGAGGACAAACCTCTCACAAAAAATCCCCACCCTTTGAAGAGTGTCGTTCTTCCTGGAGCTCTGGGCAGGCTGACAGCTACTCCAACATTCCATAATTGTGAGACAGAAGAGTTTTCTGTCATGGTTTTTAAACTTTTCCCTGAGCTTGAAGAAATAACCTTGACATAGATGGAAAGCAAAAAGAAGATGTGTTTACCATCAGAAGTCCTTCTTCAGAGCATAAATGTTTGCTTATGACAGGCAGAATGCTTTGAGTATTTGCCAATCACAGCAAGAGCCTGGCAGCATCACCCCAAGGTGCCTATCAGCACTGAACCTGGGAGATGTTTATGAAGGGAGACGTCTATGAAGGGAGACAGGTTGGGGAGCAAATCTCCTTGAACTCTCACAGTAATTACAGGGCAATAACTGCTGCCTCCAACCACTCAGACTCTGTTGTACTTGAGCAAAGAGCAGAGTACCAAGAGACCCAACTTCATAGGAATTTTGCTGTCCCATTTCTCCCAGCACACAGGCAGTGATGGCCAGAACACAGTGCATTTGCCTGAAGGCATTAACCCAGTGCTGCTTTTTTCTCTCCCTCCACTTGTCCACTGCATTGTCAGAGCTCCCATGTATGCATGCAGGGAATTGTTTACACCCAGCCCAATTGCCTGTGCTCAGAGCCAGACACTGCAACATCTGGCTATCTCTGGCAAAAGGGGGCCAAACAGAACTCAAAGGTGAGGCTTAGTTCTTCACATGCAGTGAAGAACAGCAGCAGCAAGCCATGGAAAAGCTGCAAGTTAGGCTAGGAGCCACAGTGATGCTGATGGCAGTGCCCGGGGTAAGGAGACTCATGAGGAGGCACAGCACAGCACAGCCTGTCCATGAGTGACATGGGCAGCCCTTTCACTCGCAGTTTGGGAAGGAACTGTATGTATAGCAATGGTAAATCACCACCACACGTAGCCCTGAGCTACCACTGAGTCCTCCAGGTGAGACCATAATTTAGCAAACAAGTTATTTACCTGCAAACGAGTCACGTACAGATACTGCTTTATCAGCTGTGGCTTCCAGACAGTTAAGCAAGATGTTGACAAGGCAATCTGAACACCTACCAACAGTAAAACGGGGTCCTGAATAAAATGGGCCCATTTGGTAGATAACAGCAGCACAAGAGAAGTTCTGCAACTTGGAGGCAATCGAGACCCTATTCTGGCTGCACAAAGGCAATACTGGGAGGCAACCTGCCAACTTTTTTTTCCATGGCCACAGTCAAAGACCACCTCAGAAATGCCTCAGTCACACACACATTCCCCAGACAAGAACAGAGGGGCAGGTGGATCCGTGAACTTACCGGATTAGGTCCTGATAATTTGCTCTGGGAACTGTCCAGCCCTTTCTCCATTGGCATGGCTGTCTGCTGAAGCAGATGTTTCAGCAAATGTTGGAATGCTTGGATATTAAAGCTCCATCTGCACTTCGTTCAGTGGAAGCGCCTGACTGTCTGAATGCCCACAGTGCCCTCTTGAACTTCAGTGGGTTTGCATTCCTGTGTGGGACAGAAGCACAGCTGTGCCAGCCAAGATTTGCCTTTTGCCAGCTAATGCCATTCTGCATCCAATTCTGTGGTTCCCTGCAGGTTTGCACAGTTTTTATCCTCTCCTTTCAACCATCCCAAGTCATCTTCATCTTTTGCCTGGTTGCCTTCCAGCTCTTCTTGTTTAATGAGCTCTGCTCTCTGCAGCCCTCCTTTTCCTTCTCCTCAGCAGTCCATAGCAGGCAGAAAACACACTCCCACACCTACAGCTCTTTCCACCTTGAGATCTTCAGAATCATTCTGTGAACTTCTAAGACCCCCAGGAGAGCAGGTGGATGCCAGCACACAGCTCCTGCCCCTCATTCTAACACCAAGGCCAGGTCCGTGCGTTGGAGCACACTGAGCAGAGGAGCTCCAAGGGGCAAAGTCACAGCAGTATTTAGGATAGATTAACTAAAAGACAACCCTTGAAGTGCAAGCTAACATTTTTTCAAAGGCTTGCAATGTAGTCACAAGGCAGAGTGTTGTCAGCAAATCCCCCTGACAGAGCAGCCAAAATACTGCAAGGAGCCGTCCATCACTTCTAACACTGCAGAACAAACAAGCCTCCCTCCCTCTGCTTGCTCTCTGCAGCATCTGGACTCATTTCCTCGCCAGCCCTGCAGCAGGCCTCTAGCAGAGAACATTTCTGGATCAAGAAGTTAAATTTGGGGTACCGTTCTAAGCCTCAGAAAAGCAAATACCTCAGATGGGAAGCACTGTGCAACCCTAGACACAGTTGCTCAATCAGTTGTGAAAATAGCCATGGGCCTGCACCACTGATTGCACCAGGGCTCAGCTGCTCCCAGCCCTGTGAGATGGATGAAGTTTGCAACCAAGAAAAGCTCTTACACAGCGTTACTCAGCTGACAGCCTGCCCCTTTTTCTATAAAGACTTGAATTTTCTGTGTTTGGGCAAGCCCTGGGAAAGCTCCCAGCTCTTACCAGCATTAGTCCCACATACTTCACAGCATGGCCTCATGTGGAGGAAATTCAATTTCTATTTTCACGATTAGATAACATTTATAATCTCACACAGCTGAAGAGCCACAGCCCATAAGGTCAACACAATGTACGGAAAGCAAGATCCACACACTCGGATCTTATCACAGTTCACAGCCATCGGCCACAGGGAATCAAATACAATAATGCGGAGTGGTGAACAGGTTGCTCAAACTGATAAAAGGTTGGAAACATTTTGTATGCTATGTACACAAAAGAGATACGAAGAGAAATTCATCTACATATAGACACAAAGAGATTTCTCCTCCAGCACAACCTGTAAAGCACACACGAGATCTTGACGCAGTTTCTCATCCATATTCTTCCAGGCACTGAGAGGCCCATCACAACACGCTTGAACAACACCTTGGTAAATAAACAAAACTTTATTTTGTAGAAGTCGGAGAAAATGTTTAAAAAACACAAGCGAGGAGTTGTCAATAGGTTCAAACAGCACCTGCAAACAGCAAACAAACCCACGCTCCCCAGCTCTGACCAAGCACCCACATGCCACAGAGCACAGCCCTGTGCAGTGCAGGCATCAGATGCATCCTCCCTGCTGTGGGCTGGGACCCCCCAGTACCCCCAGAGTTCAGATGTCTCCAGCAGGCAGTAAGCATGCAGCCACCACAAACCCAGATAACAGCCCATGGCCATGAAGAAGAACCATCCATCTCCACCACAAAACCAATGTCTGCACACTGCTGTCCATGTTTTGAGTGCGAGCCAGGCCAGAGCTCCCCAGCAGAGCTCACACGTGAGGACTGGAATCCATGCCCAGGGCAGTTCTATTCAGTCCTATTCAGCAGCAACTAAAGTTTCCCTATATCCATACCTGTTCACCCCAGAACTCACAACACATTTGTCCTGTCAGACGGAAAAGCCGAACTCCAAACAATTTCAGATGTATGGTGGAAAGAGAGGAGAAGGAGGGAAGAAGGCCAGGAAGCTGGAGTGAGCCACACAGCATCGTCCAGAGGATCCTGAGCAAAGTTCAAGACTGCAGCAGCAGGGATCCGAACCCATAGGAGTGGGACATCTTCACTGCACTCAGCCGTTCCAGCTGTGATTTTCCCCAGGCTTTAGCTCCCCCTGTGGGGCTCGGGGGTGATCCCGCACCTACACAAAATGAAGAACAGTTACAACCCAGCACCTGCCCTGAGCCAGGACATCAGGCTGGAACTCGAGGGGCATCCCCTGCAGCAGCTGAATACAGCTATAGAGGATCCATTCCTGAAGCACAGCCCGGTACCCCGAGCTCAGCCACTTTCACAACTAGCTCAGAACACACTGCTCCAGTCCAGGTTTGATGAAGAGTCCAGCTCCTTCCCCACCTGTGCACTTTGTACCAAAGGGAACCTGCCAGAAGCCACCAAGTATTTCTGCAACCCCAACTCCAGCCCTTCCTCACCAAAATTCCCCCTCGTCCCACCACCGTGCTTCACTGTGATCAGCTTCAGTGCTGAACTGAAGACACTAGGAGGAGCTTCTCTGCTGGCTGCATCGCTTTCCCTGGCCTCACCTACATGAAGGTTTCCTCCATCAGAGATTTTCCACTTGTACCAGAGCAGGTGCAATTGCCAAGAGCTTTTCTTTACAAACCAGCATGCTTCCCTGGACCCCTGGGAGCAGGGAATGCTGTTCTGCCAAGGTGCATGTTCCACCAAAAGCATTTCCCACTGCTCTGCTGTTATAGAGAAACTGAGAGCAAGGAATCTTCTCTCACTGTTTCCTTTGCTTCCCCCATCTGCCTTTAGCCAAGTTGGTGACAATTCTATTTCCTCCTCAGAGCTTCTAAAAAATACAGCACATTTCTAAGTCTTTAACATTTCAGATTTATGACCCTGCCTTTCTCAAAGAGCACTTTTTAATACAGCTCCTCTTTCCAAGCCACGTGAGGTTAATGTGACATTCAGCTACCCAGGTTGCTACTTAGCTGTTAGAAGCAAACATAACAACCAAATAACTTCTGAAAGGAAGCAGAACTTCTTGAAGTCACCTATGCCAGAGATAAAAGAAGCTCTTCAGAGGCTTCAGGGATGCTGAAGAACTTGCTCCCACCCCATGAAATGAGCTGAAGAGCCCCTGAGGACCCCACCTTCCTGAGTGTGCACAGCTGATGTACAACAGGGCATAGATACATTCACGTCTTAATCAACTGAATCCTAAGTTTTCACTTCAGAAAATAAGAGGCTAGCCTACTCCCATGAGCCTGCTGTGTCATTCAGCTGTTCTGCATGTTGTTAACATCACTAAAATTAAACTAACAAGAGCAAGGTTTGAACAGCTGGGTGTTGGGAGCAGCGGGAGCCTGACAGCTGCCCTCTCTCCCCAGGCAGTTCACAAGCCTGCTGCTCTTTCTGCAAATGTTTTCTATAGAAAATACAAACAATTGTTGTTGCTTTTTTTTTTTTTAATTAAAAATCTGCCTTGTTTTTTTTTCTCTAGGTTTTGTGGTCTGGAAGGATCAGAAATAACAGTGTGTGAGAGGCTGCACAGAGAGCTGGGACACCCCTCAGCCTTCTCTCCAGGAAGCTGTGCTGCCCAGCCCAGCTCACTGTCTGCCAAGGCAAGGACACCATCCAGCATCCATCTGCATACCTGAAACCATGATGAACTGCTGCCAGGTTTCTGTTTCTGCAGGTTTCCTACGTAAGCTTAGAGGAGCCACTGACCCTCTGCCTCCCTGCCACTACAGAGGAAGGCACTGCATTACTACACGACGAACACTTGGGGCACAAAACACAGCTTAACTCTACAGTACAGAAGAGATGTGTGCAAGGAGCTTGAGATCAGGAGCTGCCCCACAGGGGAACCCTTTTTCTCCCTCTTCCAACTGCTGTTTCCAACCCTAGCACTGGGTTGTGAGGCAGTGCTGAGGCAGGTTACCCAGAAGGATGGAATCAGCATCCAGACACGGGCAGCCCAGGCTCAGGTGCTGGACAGCAGGGGCTTGGTCCGCTCGGGGTCCAGCACGTGCTCGGTCTCAGCAGGGTCTGGGTGCTGTCGGATGCTGCTTGAGCTTTGCCAAGGCCAACCCACATCATCACGGTGGCAACAGCAAACGGAGGAAAGCAGCCGAGCCCGGACCACGCGTGTGCAGAGGACAAACATGATACAGTTGGCACCTCCTTGAAACGTGTTTCCAATTCCCTGCAAGGGCAAGAAAGGAATTAAGCAGTGTTGTTACTACTGGCACTCCACAGAAGAGACCAGCTGTAGGGCTGACAGTGAGCAACTTCCACCCGAGTGATGAAAACACCGGGAAAACTACAAGCCTGGCATCCAAAAGCAGCACTGACTGCTAAGGGACAGGAATCCAGTGTTTCTGCTCCGAGCCTGCTCCCCTCCCCTTCCCAGCAGCCGCACTGCTTGCAGCTACTCTTGGTGCCCGCTAGATGCTGCTGGAGCAGCACTGCTGAGCATCCCAGAGCAGGTGCTCCTGCCAGCCACTGCTGCATCCTGACACGAAGCATGGTATTAAGAGCAAGAGGGATCTATTCCCCTCCCAGACTTTCCTTCTAATGAACTGTCTCGATAATACTTACGTGCAGGACAACCAGGACTGAATTTTGCACTGCGGGGGAGTTGCAGAGTGTCAGAACGAAGCGCACAGTGCTCCAGATGCGGAGGATGATGAAGATGACAGGGATGAGAATCAATTTCTTATCCGCTGTGGAAGTCCATGGCTGAAGAGCAGGTGCTCTTGAGAGAATGGGACGATACTCTAAGAGAGCTGCGTGCTTTTGTGGAGTTGGAAGAGAGACAGAAACGTGAATAAAAAGCTGGAAATCCCCTCGTGTGCATAACGCATGCCACCCCCATAGCAGCACTCCCACCATTTCTCAATCTGTGCCAGAATCACCCCTGCAAAGCTCATTAATAGAGCCCAAACCCAGTTCTGGCTGGTGCACTACTCCTAGGAAAAGGATTCTCCAGTCCAGAAGGCCCTTTGTGCAGCTGCACAGACCCTGCTATGAGCACTGAGAACAGCCCAAAGCACTGCTCCCACCCAGGGTCAGACAGGGAGTCTGAAAGGGAGAGCAGAGCATGTCCCTGGCAGAGCAGGAGGGTGAGCCTGGCTGCTGAGGATCAGCTTTCCAGGCAGTCACATTGCTATCGTCGGCAGCTGCTGGAACATTGAGTCCTGTCTGCTTTGTGTCTGGTGGCAGTGACAGGCACGAGTAACCCATCCCAGCTCCCCTTCCCCAGGTCCCTTGGGAAGGTTCAGGACTTTGGTGGTCTTAGAGCTCGTCAGGGGGATCCTACCCTAAGCAGAGCTGTGTTTGTCCATTACTACCACTGCCACGGCTTCACCACGGCCAACAGGTGTGCACTGGAACATTTTCCAGTGCATGATCTGTTTTTTGATGGTTTTTTTGTTTGGTTAGGTAAGGCCAGGGGCTTGGGCCAAGTAGAACTGTGTGGATGACTGATAAGAATTTTCTCCCTCACACAGTTTCAATTCCTACTGCAGGATCCACATTTCAATCCATAACCCCTTCGGTTTTCAAGAGGCTTTTACATACTTCTGGAGCTAAGTCACAGTGTAATGATGCTACAAGGCTGCTGAATCAGCAATGCACAGATTTCAACAGTGTCCGAAGCAATTCCTGCCCATGTAGCTGCTAAAACACAGCAAAATGTTCAGAGCATGGGAGGACAACATCACACAACGAGTCTGTAACCCGAGCTGCAAGCAGCAAAGCACTCACCGCTCTATTGATGTGCTTCTTGATGAGGATGTAGAGCACTGGCAAAGTCACATAGGCCAGTATCTCCCAAACTTTCCCCGTTAGCAGCATCCACAATACCCGATCCTCTGCATCCAAGTTGACCCAACACCAGCCCACAGAAACATTGGAGGCATCATAGCCAATCTTCTTCAGAGCCACAGCTGCAATCGTAATGGCAAGGGGGACTCCCCAGCTGCAGAAAGAACAAGCAGCAAGGTCATACCACAAGGATGTGCTCAGGGCAGTCCCCACACACCCTCGGACAAACTGGTGACAGAGCACCAACACACCTGCATCAGGCCTAAGGGAAGTGACAGCAACGAGCAAGTATGTGACAGCACATTTGTGGAGAATGCCAGCCCATGCAGTGCCATTTCAAATTCACTCTAGGAACTTGGGCTTACAATCCCAGAGGACACACGAAGGAGAGAAACATAATGATGTCCCATAATGAGGACCAGAATTAGAACCCAGGCTGTGCAGCAAGCAGTGAGGGTACAGCAAGGCAAACAGGAGACATCCCACCCACTCCTCCCATCCCCTGCTGGAGAAGCCCAAGATTCAGCAAGCCATAGCACAGTGCAACACAATCAGCTCTGCAGGAGCAATCCGACCCATTCACAGCTCTCAAAACATAAGCAGTCAAGTCCTACACTGGTTCCTAAGTGATGCTTGGCACAGGTGACAAAGAAATCTGCAATTTTATTCTGCGATTTCTGCAGTATTTGTTTCGTTACTGCTGCTGATGGTAGTGGTGTATTGATTTTTTTTGTTTGCTTTAATGGGGGTATAGTCGATACTCTGAGAGCAAAAGAATAGTTTCTGAAGGACAAAGGGAAAATTCCCTGTCAGAGAAAGCACTGGCGCTAACAGGATTTGAAGTAATTAAGCCAAGAGGAGCTACTTTCACATTATTTGGAGCTGTACTTTGACTTCAGCTTCTCTCCTGACAGCAGATGATAATATAGGGAAGCATTTAGCAGAACAGTAACTGTGCTGACGTGCATGGTTAAGTCACTCAGCATCTTGGGCTGCCCACAAAAAGCCATAAGCAAGCACTGAAAGATTCCCCAAAGCTGAATGTAAAACACCCAGCCCTTTCCCAGCTGCTGTAAATACCCAGGACTTTACAGTCCTGCCCTGTCCCATTATAGCCCCCTTCACTTTGAGGCTGAAGCACTGGCCTGCTCTCAGCTGAGCACATCTCCTGCCCTTCCCATATTCACCCTCCAGAAAAGCTTCTGCTGAGGCTTACAAGGGACAGTTTCTCAATGGGTGACAAAAGCTTCAGAGAGCACAGTCTGAGCATCCAGCATGATCCTCCCAGTCTCTCCAGATGCATGAAGAAAAAAAGAAATGCATTAAGAAACTAATTTGCCTAAATAATTATCTTTACAGTGACCTGAAACTGAAAGAGAATGATACAGGAAGATAAAACTGGGTCAAACTACTAGGTATAAATATAAAAGAGAGCAGTGTGAGGACAGCCAGACACATTAAGAGGCTACAGTATGAAACAGCAGATAGCCAGCGAGGGTCTGAACAAAGAAATCAAGTATCCAACCAGTGAAAGGAAGGACGGGGAAGAGAACTGCCATACATCAGGAGTGTGATTTATGCTTCCATTATCACTGCAGCAGCGTATTGGGATCAGAAGGCTATGACAAGTACAAAGGATGACAAACCAAAAGGGAAGTTAGGAGGACTCCAGAGAAAAATCAGGCATTTCAAGGAACTTCTTAATCTCCAGCTTATTTGGAAATGATTTAGCAAAGTGGAAAGGAGAACAGACTCATGATTAAGTTTTTCTTAAGAACCCCTGGGGAACAGGTTACCAAGGACTGGAAAATAACCAGGGCCTCATATTGACCTAGAAGAACCAGAACTGTATACAATATACACACCCAAAGCTTGCTCAAAGACTGGAATTTAAAGGATCCAAGGTAACACAGAGGCAGGAGTTCTGTTTTGAGTCCCTAAGACAGGAATTTTACGTAGGTTGGGCCTCAGACCTAAATACCATCAGTGTGGAAGACAAAAAGGAAAGCAGGCTGCAACTCCATCCCTAAGGCAGACACAGCAGCACCTATTTCCCTCATACAGCACCCCACAATCTATTCATACAAATACAATCCAGCATATCATTCCAGATTAACAAGTACTGCATTCATGCAAGTTAGGACAAGAACGCTCACACTGCAGCTGCTCATGGCTCCAGCCCTGCTGGCTTTCTTGTCCTCAGCATGCCTGGGGTCAGGTTGCTTAACACCACATTTTGATTTACTCTGGACAGGTGCTCTTTTTTTTCTCCCCCACCATTAGCTCTTGCTTGTCATCAGCCTGCACAGGTCAGATCCTACAGCAACTTGCAGGCACCTCCTGCAGGGGAGAGGAGTTTTTATTCTACAAGAAAGAAAAATCAGCTTCTGGAAGTCCAAGACCAGCTCAGGAGCTTCAGGCACACACTGTAAACACAAGTGCAGACCAAACCCACCCCAATTTCTGCATTTTCCCAACCAAACATTAACTGGGTGTTCAGTACCAAAGTACCTCCTTCTGATACCAAGCAGACTTTTTTGAGATGTTAGAAACTAGTGCACCAACAGCCAGGCAGCTTCCCTTTGGTTGGCTTTATCACTACACCTTTTATAAACTAAACAGTAGAGCCACAGCAGTATTCAGATCTCTGCACCTTAGACAAGGCTTAGGGACAGAAGCAGCCCACTGAGGTCTCAGACCTCAATGGAGTCCTACATACAATTTTATAAACACCTGCAGAGCCCTAACACAAAGCATAAAGATTTCAGAGGCCAACAGCAGAACCAAAGCAAGCAGCAGTCCTGCGGTGCAATCTCCTTCCCTCCTCACACTCAGTTTGGATCAGGTGCACTCACAGCAAAGAAATCATCACCCAACCAAGGGATGCTTGAGATTCAGAAGCCCAGAAACATGTGAGGCTGCCTGGAAACACCCTCTGGATGCCACACCTTGCACCTTACAAGTACTACAAAGATTTTCAAAGCCAATTGCAAATGTGTTTTCAAAGCCTGTCTGAGCTCAACACAAATTTAAAACCCAAGTGAAGCCTGCAGTTGCCCTGTGTGGCTCCAGGAGAGGTGCACGCATTACCATGACTCAACTCAGCAAGGAACAAACCTGTTCATCAGGTTTCATCCTAGCAACCTGCTAATTTCCCTAAAAAAATTCCAGGTATTGACTTCCAACAGATGTTTAGCCAGCTCTGCCCAGCTCAAGAACAAAGCGTTTGGTTATGCTTGGTGTTTGACACACATTCATTGCTACAAACACTCGCCCCAATGAGTAACTCCTGGCGAGGACTGGGAAGCTCTTGTCTAACAGAATCCCATCCTGCCTCCCATCCCTTCCAGGCGTGTGTCTCAGCACAGCTCTTCATGCAATGGTCACTGTGTGACTGCATTAGCAATGTGCAAAGTGAGAACAAGGAAAAAGCCTGCAGTTCTCACCTAGACAGGTACCAGAAAGACACCTCTAAATCCTTAAGGCACCATCTGCCTTCTGCTCCTTTTGCTTGGGCAGCTCCTCCTGCAGCTAACACGTGCACTTGGATCTTCCTGGACCAGCTGCAGCAGTTCCTGTCTGTTCAGCTCGACAAGATTTTCCAGCTATAACCACAGAATGCAGCTAGGAAGATTCTGAAGCACTGGAACATGCGAGGGTAGCCCCACATCAAGCACCACGTCCAGAACTTGTGTTTATGGCTGAGTTCTCAGGTAGTAATGGAAATGCAAGGAAGGGGAAGGAGGATGTGTCAGGAGGCAATGGGAAGGGGATAAGTCCACACTGGTTTTTCTCTGCTTTTTATACATTGTAAGGCAGGAAGATGCTCCAAACGTTGGTTCCGCACAGAACACAAGTTACTTACGAAGCGAAATCTGGTAATAGGGCTCACAGCAAAAGCTATGGATGCTGCTTTTTAAACAGAGCGAGCAGGGCAGGGTAATACCTACAGCTGAAGATATTATTTTTACCATGAAGATCTGAAAGCCAACCTGGCCAACTCACCAGGAAGAAGCCAGTTTTGAACTCACCCTTTCTCACTCACATCATTACCACTGCAAAGGAGCACATGGATTTCAGCCAGCAGCACTGCAGTGAGCCCCCCCCCCCCAATATCTTGCACCCAGGGATGCTGGGCAACATCAAACCAAAGGGAGAAGTTAAAGTACAGACCAAGTTCACATGGCAAGTGATGAGCAGACAGGAAAATCAGACACACACATGCAGGCACCCTGGGCTTCCCTGCATGCAGAGCTCGCCATGAAGCAGTGATTGTAGCAGGTGGGGCAGGATTTGACCTTTCCTCCCAGATTCCCACCTCGCCTTGATGTCTTGCACTGGTCCATCTTTATCAGGACTCAACTCTAAACCCATCAGCTCCCAAGTAATGCAGTTAAAATAAAAGGTGACATTAATTGAGAAGCAGACGAAAGAAAATGCACTGCTTTCCTTAATCTGACGCTTTTTTTCCCTTTCCTTTAAACCCAATCACTCCTCACACATCATAGTGCAAAGGCCTGGCAGCACAGAGCACTAAGGGATCACTGTTTTGCTCAGTGCAGAGGTAGCACATGATTACCCAAGCTTCAATTGCATAATGAAGGCTTTTACTAAACACCATGTGGAAAATCAGCTCAATGAACAGCAGAAACCAAGACACTGAGCTGCACTGTGGGCTGCTTTATGTGCTTCCAACCAAACGTGCCAAAACAACCTTCCACGCTCTCCTTGCAGCATGCTGCTCCCGGATGGCATTCTCCCAGCAGCTCTGGGTCACAGCAATCACTCGGGGGTGGGAGGACAGAATCAGAAATCTGGGGAGCAGAGCTCGAGCAGCACAAGGGACTGCAGACAAGTTTGGGGTGTGACTGCTAGGATGTGAGCGCAGGCTGCGGAGGGGGAGAACTGAGGATTTTGAGTCACTGTCACACCTGCTGTGTGAGTTTAAGCAAACTTTTAAACGTCACTACATCTCCCCTCAGACGTGGCAGCGGGGAAATAGGATGGGTTAGTTGGGAAGCAGCAAAGGAGTTCAAGGAAGGCACCGGATCCCTAAGGAGTGAGCAGGGGCCCCGCAGGACCCACAGCACCCACCTCACAACATGGAAGCACCACAGCAAGCCTGCACCCGTGGGCGAGCCCCTCACAATGGTGACATAGAGGTAGAGGGCAACGGCCATGGTCCAGAAGAAGGAGCTGGTGTTGGAGAAGGTGGACAGGGCGCCCTGCAGCACGCAGTCCCACGAGGTCCCGTCGAAGTCCTTCAGCACCCCGTAGAAGTAAGAGAGGGCGGAGAGGAGGTCGGCCAGGGAGAGGTAAAGCAGCAGCTGCCGGGGTCGGGTCCGCAGCTCCGGCCACAGAGCGTGGGTGCCCACCAGGAGCCCGGAGCCCAGCGAGGACAGCACGCAGGAGGTCAGCACCGCAGCCCGCTCCGCCGCGTACAGCTGCGTGGGGGGCAGCGGCTGGGGCATGCCGGGGGCACGGCGCAGGGAAGCGCGCAGCGGGCAGGGTCAGACAGACGGCGCGCGGGGCGAGAGGAGGGAGGAGGGCAGCAGGGAGGGTGGGAGGAGGCACGGAGGAGGGCTGGGAGCAGCCCGCCCCGCCCCTGGGAAGCCGGCGGTGCCCCCCACCCCCCCAGCCCGCAGCCGTCGCGTTTCTTGGAATACAAAAGCCCACCGGCAATGAGTGCTGTAAGGGGGTCGGTTCTGCAGTGCGTCCCCACTCAGAGCAGGCGCAACAAAACATCGCCTCGATGCCCTTACTCGATTCCCTGGGTTTCAGCTCAGCTTCCACTGGTCCTGCTTCAGGTGCCTCGCTCCCTAAAACGCAGCTTAATCCTTTCCTGGAGAGCAGCAGAGGATCCCAGCACAAACCTTAACAAGGTTTCTTCTGACCCACAGAACCAGGTGTGTCATCCCCCACAGCTTCTCTGAGCAGCCAGAAACCATCTGCCACACCTCAGCACATCCATCTCTGACAGAAAGATCTTCAGAAAACAAGTTCAGTGTTTGCATATCGCTCTCTGCCACAGTGCACTTTCAGTTTTACATCCCCATCCTCCAAACTTAGAGGGGGTTCCTTGTATCGTGCATTTCGACCATTAAGAACTTCACATCCAAGCTTTTCAGGCTAACTAGTATTTAACTGCTTTTTTTTTTCTTTTTGCACTATTGACATTTCAGTACAAGCCATCTCACAGTTCCTCTTCCTGCACTGTCCAAACCCATCGCTTCTGCTCCAGATCCACACCCGAGGAAAGCTGCACCAGCATTGCTCTGCAAGTTATCAGCTGGAACATGAGCACTCTGCCAAATTCTCCTGCTACACAGAGGTCTGACATGCTTCACGTCACCTTGAAGCACCTGCTTTTGCTCTCCTTCCTCCTGAAGATCCTCCTACATACCTTTTTCACCCGTAACATTCAGCTGTCAAGCAGGCTTCCACGTTTAGAAGAAATGCATTTTGGAGCCTGATGCCTTCTGCGTGTTCTCCATAGGAAAAGGAATTTGCAGCAAAACAAACTCACGTTTCCCCTGAGCAGACACTGAAGCTCTAACTAAACATTACTCCAGACTTTCTCCAGCTACCATCTGACCCTAAAAAAGCACATGACAGAGTTTTGTCAAGGCTGCATTCCCAGTGGTTGCTCTTACACATTTTTTGGCTTCCTCCTTTTCTTCCGTTTTCCTTCGTCCACTTTTACAGCACCAAAGAAACAAGATGCTCATCCACCCGTAACAAGCATCCAGACAGACCACTCCATCTTCAGCCCTGGCTTCTGAGCATTGGGGTTTTCTGGGTGATGGATGTACCTCTACAATACAGCCTCACTCAGAACTCTTGCCAAGATAATTCCCTAACCTAAACTTTTAGAATTGTATGGATGGGCATACTTGACAAGTTAGTGGAAACGCAAATTCCTGGTCTGTCCAGTTTTACTGGGAGATGCATTATGTCCTCAGCAATCAGAAATTCATAGCACAGGCACAGGACCTTTTGCTGGATCTCTTCCTACCCTCTAGGAAGAGGAATACAGTTCATTTGCACACACAAGTCAACAGTCAGTAGCAGGGCATGCAGAGTTAGTGCTCCAAAACTGATTAATAGAAGGCAGATCATTTCTTGATGATTTCAGACATTTGCACACACAGGGCATCCACCACCAGCATTGCTGTGGCATTCCTGTCACCCTGACACCATCACCTCCTAACTGCAGGGCAACCTGCACAGATACACACTCCTTTCAACCCCTCGGATCTGCAGCTGTTTGGAGAACAGAAATATTTAGAAACTGCCTAAAAACATATGACAACCCAAAGGAAAAGTTGTGCAGCTCAGAGCAGGGAGAAGTTCAAGCCCAAGCAACTAACGTATCATAAACCAACATACAAAACCAGAACTCTCCTTTGAGAATTTCACAGCATGGTGCAGTAATCTGGTGACTGATGAAAAGACAAAGCAACTGTTTTCTTTCTCCTGAGTTGAATTCATCTCACTGACTCAGACAGCTTTCTGACACAGGCAGCACCCTGCATCTCATAAAATGGAGCTGCAATGAGAAATTCACCTCCACTGATCAAGATGAGGTACACTGACAAAACTTCTGCAAAAAAGGCTTCAAGCTCTTTAATGTTGTTATTTTTAAACTTTGCCTTTGCAGCTGGTGGGGAAGTCAGGCTGAGGCACAGTTCCCTGTTCACCAGGAGCCTGGTTCTGTGCCTCAGAGCTTTCAAACACTGCCTATGGGCTGAGATGCTGCCAGCACTGCTGCACATCACAGCCACGATGCTCACATAGCACTGTGCATCTCCTCTAACTTGGTGCCAGTCAAACGAGACAGTTTTTGTTGGAGCTACAGGCTATAAGAAAAGTACCTGAGCAGAAGTCCTGGCTTTTTTCCTGCTCCTCTGACACACTTGTACCAAGGGCTGAGAAAACAGGATTGCTCTGGACACTTCAAACATCACAGCTTCAGAGAACACACGTGCAAGGAGCAGACTGAGCACCGGTTACAGCCACACACCTCCCAACCCCAGATCCCTCAGCCTCAGTCACCTTACAGCTTCAGACACCCGCAAACCCACGATGCTCTGCCGCGGGTGCCGGCAGCCCACTGCCCACGAGAGGTCACTGCTGCTCCAGGATGCGATATCCCGGCAGCATCACCCATCCCCAGCCCGGGAGCAGAGCCAGCAGCAAAGCAGAGCCCAGGGTTTCACTACAGGCTTCATGGAAAACACTCAGGTCCGCTTCAGCAACTCTAAAAGTGATGAGAGATGATGCTCAGAGCTCCTCAGTAGCTGCCCCTCCCTGAGAATAGCTTCTTCAGCTTGAAAAGATTCAAGCAAGAGTCTGCACAACTCCCAGATAAACAAGGAGTTGCTTTCCCTGCACATCTATTCAGAACACTTACCAACAAGGCACAGACTGCAGCCAGCTCTCATGCAGCTCTTCTTGGGAGAAGAAAACACAGCTTTCAGAGATCTGAGGGTTTTATTTGGCAAATACTGAGGTCAAAGAGCTCTGCATTCACGTGTCGTGCTGGAAGCTGGGCACAGTGAGAGGCTGCTATATAAAAAACAGTTTTGTTGCAACCAGAACTGCAAGACTTGTAAAAGCACACAGAACCCATACAGCAGTGAGGGGCTCCACAGCCACGTGTTCTGCCTGCCCAGACTCCTCGTGCACGAAGGCGGTTTTTGCTGAGCTCTGCACAGGTGATCCTTTTGGAAGGAATAACCTTAACATCCACGGGACAACTCTGCCCTAGAATGGCAGCTCTAGCAAAGTTACTTTTGAATTATTCCTAAGACTTCTGCTACGTGAATTCCCATTTTATCCCGATTATGCATGACTGACCTCCTCTGCTGCTGCTACTTGCACATTAACACCATCATTCTTCTGCTTCCCACCCCTCTGGTGGTCAGTGAGTCTGGTAAGCCAAGGCTTTGGTGCTCCATCTCCCCTGCAAAAGAGCTGCAATGGAGCAGAGTGCACAGCTACCACAACAGGGCACCTCACTGCTACCTACAGAGCTCTGTGCTGGCTCTGCCCAGCAACCCAAGGGCTTCTCTTTCATCAGGGAGAGATGCTTAGTCACTGTAAGCAGCTTGCCATTAGCATTGAAAATGTGTAGTCAGTCTGCAGAGACCACACAAAAATTCAAGCCAGCAACTGACAGAAAAAGCCACTGCAGCAAGGACCATTTGATGCAAGCAGAATGCAATTAGCTACAGGGCTGGAATGCAGCCAGCACAATCAATGAATTAAGGATGGCCCCAGTGTTGTGACAATTCTTCGTTTCAAATTTAAATTAGGAGATTAATATGGGATGTTCCCACTTGCTGTGGCTGCACAAAAATAAAGGCATTCGCAGTCTAACAGTATGTCAAACCAAAATACCACATTTAAGATGTAAGAGCTGCAGTCTATATTTTACTTAGAAGACAACAACAGTAACAAGAAAATAGGCCAAACACTTGTATTTTGGGGGTGCAACTTCTACCAGAAATTGAATTGGAAGTATACACAGTATTCTGTGACAGAAAGCTCTGCCTACAGCCTGTAGTTTTAACACAGATGAGACAAGGATGTAAAAGCTAATAAGAAGTCCCCTCAAGTGGACATCATGAGGTTTGCCAGCTTCTCTGCCCACGGTGCCAGAAGCCTTATTCAAATTTTCACACAACTCATTTGAAGTGCAAAGCAGCAAAGAGACAATTCTGCTAAGGGAAAATGCTATAAAACAGAGCTCAGGACATCAGTTCTTTTGTTGACATGAGGCCACTCAACCACTACAATTCAGGGTCATCTCCAGATTCTGGAAATGTGCAGTAAAGCACCATGCCACACTCTTCACCCTCCTCCAGTGAGCTGAGCCAAAATGCTTGCACTTAAACCACGTACAGATCCTCTCCATGTGCAGGTGCTGACTGCTCAGGTCCCAGACTTATGGGCAACTATTACTATTTGTCTAACCAAGAGATCAGCCATGTCACATCAGCAACACTTGGTTTTCAGTGTTGTTTTCATCATAGGTTTCTTCCCAAAGCAGCAGAGAGCACGTGGAACATAACTGGAAACAACACTCGCACTGCCAGACACAGACACTACTATTCATCCTGGTTTAAACACTACCACGCCAACGTTAAGGCACAAAGCATTGTTATATACTAGAATTCAAACCCACTAACTTTATTAACACAAACAAAGTTGCTCAGGAATTACAGAGTGAGACAGGCTGAGCCCCTGTGTTTGACCATCGCCCCAACCACATTTCACCCATTGTATCAGAAGGAGTAGCACTGTTTTGGCCAAGGGCACTGTAAGAGGCACTTACACAGAATACAGAGAGGCACTCTGCAGTGCAGTGATTTTTTTTAAAGCCATTTATTACCTATAATGCAGTAAAGTTAAAAAGCAGAACCATATCCTGCTTCTCCCCAGAAAGCGTGGGACTGATTGCTATCTTTGCTCTATAAGAATAAACCTAAAGCTAAAAAGCCATCCAAATTAATAGTTAGTCAGGAAAGCTGGTGTACTAGCTCAAAACATTTGTCTCATGACAAACACCCAGCAAAGGTAGAGATGAAGTTCCAGAAGAGTTGCAACAGAAGGATACTCTGCTCCCTTCTGGCCACCCATCTTCTGAGTGCAGAACTTTTATAGACAGTTTGTAAAGTTGCACAACTTCCTGTAATTGGTGCAATTATGTTCACGTCTGGAAAAAAAAAAAAAAGGCATACAGAAATGTAGGCAACCAAAGTCACAGCTCATGCTTTAAAAAAGGCTTAAGGTTTGACGTCCCTGGATTATGACACCCAGCCAAGTCAGCAGGAACCACAGAATATTAAACAAAGCCAATCTCTCTGCATCAGAATTAATGGAGACTCCCATTCTCTGCACAAGTACTGTTAAGTTTCAACCAGATTTTGGCAAGGAGTTGCCCTCTTCCAAGGTTCCCTCCCACCACCACCAGTAACTGTTATCTTAAATTTGTCTTCTCCAGAAACCTCCCTTGTCTCACTCCTACCTAACAAGGTAAGGAGAAACAGCCAATTGCATCATTAAAATCTATGTCCTTTCCAAAAAGATCAGCTAAGTTCTTGGGTGTCTGACTACTGACTGCATATTCTTGAGATACATACCTGCTGACCAGCAGCCAACAGAAAGAACGACTGCAGGTGAGTTGTTCCCATAGCAGGCTCAAAGCCAACTTGACATTACTAGCCTGAGCCTGAAGCTAAGATGAATTCTCCCTACAACCAGGCCCCTCTCCCAGTATTTAGTATTGCTTTTTTGCAGTGTTAGTAACAGTAGCAGGAATTTTATTCTCAGTAATATGCATGTGGAAAGGAAAAAGGAATAGAAAAGCAAACTACAATCAGTTTATCTTCTTTTCTTCATTTGTGTCTGATGCAGTGGCCACATCAAGCATCCTGCACGTGAGCCCTCTGCTCCTTCAGACAACCCAAGCTCCCATGCAACACAGTACATCTGGGCAGCAACCCAACCAGGATCCCCATCCACCTCTCAAGCCAGGGAGATGTGAGGCAGGCCCAACAATGTGTAGCACTTCTAGGGCAGTATACTTGCTGATTGCTTCCTTAACTATTGCTCACAACAACCAGCTAAGACACTGCCAAAGAAACACTCACAGCTGGCATCACGCAAGGAGAGAAGTTAGGGCAGGATGTTCAGTCTTCTCCTTTCTTCTCACTCACAGAAGGCATGAGTCTGGGGACAAAGAAAGAGTCAGTGATGCAACTGCAACAGTACTAATGGAAACAGTTCTCAAGGGAGAAGAGGCTCAAAGCTATACACTGACAGACACTCTGTTCCTGACCACCAGTCTTGCATTACAAATACTAGCAGGATAAACCAGTTTCCATGTCTGCAATCCTTATCTCAGTTCCCAAATTTCACACAACACTGTTCAGGCAAGACAGCAGAACAATGAAGTGTTTCCAGATACTTAACAGTTTAAAGCACAAGGCTGTTTGAACTCTTGGTGGGTTCACTTCATTGCACAGCTCTGCTCTTATGTCACATGTGGTGTTAGAAGAACTCACTGGAAACACAACCATCTGCAAAAAATAAAATAAAAAATGAAAAAGAGAACCAATACTCACTTGTATTAAAGCCATTTGGCTTTCCTATTATCCATGCAGAACAGCCTGGGACGCTCAAGATGTGGCATTATCTAGCAATCCTGCACTCCTCAGTTCCTAGAAACATCTGAACATGTGAGAAGGCAACCTTCAGGGCAAAGTAGCTCCTCAACTCTTGCATCATAGCCTCAAAAGCAGGTTATTACCCTTAGGGAGTCTTGTGTGACACTGCAATATAAAGGTAAAATATGCTGCATGACAGGAAGTTCACTTTGGCTTTCACCAGCCTTCTATTTCTTTCAGTGAGGCTCTGGTAGCAATACATACACATTCCAAAACATCCGAAGCCTTCTGTGTCCTGATGCAACATGTCAGGAACACCAAAAATTCAAAGACAGGTTTGCATTTGGATAGCAAGATGGAGCACCAAGACAAAATTCTTTCCTGATCTCACGTTTCACCTTGCATCAATTATCAGAAGCCTGCCATCTCGCAAAGAAAGGCAGAAGCTTCAGCTGAAAGGCAAGACTCAACAACACCTCAAACTGAGGAACAGATGCTAAAACCTCAAGCCCCTGGCTATCTCTGAGTCCTCAGAATGTCCAGCACCTTCCAGAAGACATTGCAATCTAGGACAGACCTACTGGGTCTATCACAAAGTCATGAAATGAAGTTCAGTGGCTTCCATTGTACAGCGTGGCAGTGTAGGTGACAGGGAGAGCTCGTGCCCCTTGTATGCTACCAGAGGTGACTGACAAAGGTGAAATGAAGAGCTGCAACTGCACACCAATCAAACAGCACAGCAGAGAACAGATACCCACCAGGCACTGCGATAACGAACAACAGCTCCATTCCCTGTGTCCCAGAAGACAGCAGCGATTAATTAACAAATCACTTCTTGACTGTAAGCCTTTTCACCCTGAGGAAGAGAGCAAACAATTCCAAAACATCAAAATCAAGACCTGACAGCAGTCCCTTCCTTCTTGCCCTGAAAACGTGTCCCACTCTGGAACTAGCTGTCTGTTTAACAATGACCTAATCATCCATCCAACATTTCCCATGAGAATCAGAACAAACCAGACTACCTCAAAGGCAATTACCAGGTCAGGGACAAGAACAGCTACAGAAAAGCAAACCAATAAGGTACAGAAGGAAGATACTACTTCATCTCTTATCCTCCTCTGGGAAGAAATGAGACTGCAGAATTGGCTGTTCTGGGAACTGTAAAACTTTTTTAAGCCACTAAAAATTAAGCACAACAGGGCCAAAGAAAGATGCTTTGGGGAACAGCCTCGTACCTGTGCAGCAAACAGAGATCCTGCTTTTAATTTTTCAAATCATTTGAGATCCTCCCCACTGCTTCTTAGCTTTACGAGTTCCAGTGCTTTAGGAAAAGCACCAACAAAACACCCAGGTGAAACTGTCTACTGCTCTGGGAGGGCATGGACAGCTAGCTTTGAAGTCTCACAGGGAAACCAAGCAATCTGGCTAGTCTGGAGTTGGAAGAGCTGCACAAAGGTGCTGGTCAATCAGCTGAGGACCCTTCTTGGCTCAGCAGCTCGTGTAACACCAAATCCTTTTTGTCTCTCTTTAGTCCAAGTACCTGGTAAACTGACTTGTTATTGTGTACACATGGACAGCATGCTGCTTTAATGGATTGGGACTGGAAACAATGACAGCACAGTGCAGGTTAGCATGCTGGAATACAGTTTCAAGGCGTCTGGAAACAATGGAAGCTTAATCATCAGAAGCTCATCACACTTCTAGCTGTATTTACCAGGTAAAGGCTCTGTATTCCCCCTCAAAAGGGGGTTTTCCCTTTAGACTAGATAACACAAGACTTCACAATGACCTCACTGTTGCCTTGTGGGCGGCAAACAGCAGGAACAAGTCTGTTGGATCACATAACAGTACACAGAATCAGCCTGTAAAGAAAGCACCACTATAAAACAAGCTGAGGGGTGTGGAGGACAGTAATTCTCTCCTGTTACGGAAATACTTCATTCCAAGAAAGGTAAAAAGTCCAGTCAGGTGAGATTTGCAGAATCACTGTCATCACTGAGCTATGTGATACCATAAGCTGCATTTCATCAGGCACATTTATTTCAAGTTCACTCCCAGCACTGTCATCCTCCTTTTGTCAAGGGCAGTTTTAAGCTGCAACTGACCCAGTGGCAAGCCTTGAGCAAGAACCTGAACAACTACCCAGGGTTTTTCTGAAGATGGAAACAACAACTGCTGGAAGCCTACTGCAAGCAGACCCTCTCTCACTGCAGATTCAAGCACTCCTGTTTTAAGGCAAAGCAAAGCTCGAGTTTCACCTGTGAAACTTGCGGGTGAAACTCAGCAACAGGAGGAAACTCAAATGAAAGGATTCAACGACAGTTTTCAAAGTTCAGAAAGATTTATGTTAGGAGACGCTTCCAGATATCAGCCAGCTCAACTGCCTACTTTAAAGCAAGGCTAACTTCTGAACAAGATCAGGATACTCAATCTTCTCATGCAGGTATTTCATCAACCTTGCCCATTCCTACACCACAGAACCAAAAGCTCCACCTAGCTGAGCCTATTCTGCTTACTAGGACAAAGTGGCTTGCCAAGAAAAATCATCTTCAAGCTGTACTAAAAATCAAGCAGCAGCTGCAGAACAAGAGCAAATTCTGCCCCATCTCCTAAAGCTGCCTGGTTTTCCTCCTTAAGGTAGGAGAGTAAACATCTTACTTCTCCAAATAGCTTTCCTGACTTCTGATCTAAAAGACAGGTTCCTCTATTTAAGACAATACCATTGATAAATTCTGACTTTTGATTTAACACATATCCTACAATATGCAGTTTTGGGTTAGTTTCTCCTAAATTTTACAAATTAGTTCTTGTAATATCTCCTACTGTAACAGCTGGGGGATGCAGACAAGTTGACCACGAAACAGTTGTACGTTATGACTCCTAGCAATGCTTGTTCAACAAGATCATGCTTCCCATCACTTCCTTCTGAACACTAATCCCCAAAAAGTACAAGACAAACTACTCCACATCTCCCATTTACCTTCAGTCAATCATACAGCAGAAGCTTTCCTTATGAGAGGGACTGACCGAACCCACAGAACCTCAGACAGAGGGATTTACCTGTTCCTTACAGTTCTTTGGTGGAGGTGATCCTGCAGGCAGCAGCACCCCAGGTCCATCAGAGCTCTGGATGGACTCCAGCCTTCTGTTGCCTGCGCTGGGACACTGCATGCTCCAGGTTGGTGCAGACACCTGCTTCTTTACCCTGCTAACTCAGGCAGTTCCGGCTTTCTTGATAGAGCTGCAACTCCACCCCACCTCCTGCCACCAGTCCTGCCGGCCAGGATCACGGCTGTAAGAGCACGGGCCAATACCTTCGCAGTGAGTCACTGACTGCTGAAACAACGCAGAACTAAGGGAAAGGACAGGACACTACCGACTCATTTCTGTAAAGCACAAAGCCAGGAAAAAATTCCCCAGGATGGGTAAGCAGCAGGCAGATCCATTGGCTTAAGGCAGGGTTGTAGTGTGCCACAATCCTAACCCGGCTGGTTTTCAGCTGGGTGCTCAGCTCAGAGCAGCACAGCCTTTGGTAGAGCTCACTTACTGCAGCTGAGCAGGCAACAAGCTGCACTGTTGTAGCCCTTGATCACGTTGCAGATAGGAGACAGATCTGCTCTCGGCAGCTTCTTCCCACAAACCTTTCCACACTCAGAAGTGCAAAAATCGAGATATAATAGAGAAGACTGAGAAAAAACAGTGCAGATTATTACATTACTAAGCCCCACAGGACAGCTGTGTCAATCAGCCAGAATCACCTCACCCTGTCCATCCAGCAATGCAGACACAAATGCTCACACAAGGTGCAGTTAAGGACACCCCTATTGTTTCTTCAGAATAACAATCTTCTCCCATCCCTCAAAAGGAATAGGAATTAAAATCTACCACATCTCATCCAGATCAATCTTCACTTGCAGGTCTCACTGGGCCTGGCTAATCTCACTGGCTTATGCAATATTAAATCCCCACATTAAAACAAGAAAAAGCCATGGAATTAACACACACCTTGCTTACTGAGCTCCTCCACAGACACTGCAGGAGAAACCCTCCTACATGCACAACACACTGGACTTGTACCTTCCTCAGCAGCAGAGTTAAACAATTCATTAGCAGACACTACAGCAGTCTTCCAGATCTTAATGGGGGCTAAAATAATGCCAGAGAGGGGCCTGTTCCCAGGGAGCACAGCGACAGGCAAGAGATAACAGCTTTTTATCTATGAGAGGGTAGATTTATGATAGAAATAAAGAAGGAATTCTTCTCTATGGAGGTGGTAAGGCTGGCACAGGATGCCCAGAGAAGCTGTGGACCCCAACCTCAGTTTGGATGAACCCATGGCAGGAGGGTTGAAACTGGATGACCTTCAAGGTCCACTCCAACACAAGCCATTCTAGGATTCTGTGCAACTTGTCTTTGATTTCACTTTCCTTTTTCCATGAAGCAAAAAGCTCACTACTTCTGCATTCTAGTACATCCTGCTCTTCACCTCCAAACACCACTTAAGGATCCTTTCATTGCCTTGTTTCCATTTTCCTAAGGAAGCTCAGACATGTCCAACACTCAAAACAGCCCAGTCTCCCTGTCAGGAGGACAGCTAGCACTTGCGTGACCAAGAATGCTGACACACCTTCGTGTTTCACACACTGAACTTCCCACATATTACCTATTCCCTTTCCTTTACACAATGCTCCCTCACTCCCAAAGCTTATCTAACTTAAACAAAACCCACACAAATTGAATTTCATCACCCAAAGAAGCTCACACGTACTGTTAAATGACCACAGAGTGTGTTTTGTCAAATGCCATTAACATTGGGTATTCCTGTATAGCATCTTAGAGAAAGGCTTTACAAATTTGCTGTTCCAGAGCTTAAGAAACAGCTCACAGCTCTGCTGGCAGCTGAATTAGCTCTCACATCTATACAAGAGGCATTAATCTCTGTGGAGACATCCCACGGACACAATGCTTTCCAGCAGTGACTCCTGAAGACAACAAATCTATCCCAGGCTGTAACGCTGCTGCAGCCCCTGGAAGTAAGGTTACTCCATCCCCTGGCTGGCTCCATTCTGCAACAAAGCAAAGCACACCAGGCTGTTCTGGAGTCCTGCGTGGCAGCTCTCAGGACTCTGCACCACACCTAAGCACCCGTGAGTCATTAACAAGCAATGCACAACCATTAGCCATAGATCATAAACTCGGATTCAAGAGCTGTCACAGCAGCCCATGCCTACTCCGCATGCCCATCAAGAAGCCCGTGGTTTTACAGCCTAGGTATGCCTGGGAAAGACGAGGCTAATCAAATCAAGAAGTTTCTGAGCAGCCCCTCCTGCAATCCATCCGCTGGGAAAGAGGAGATACTGCCAGGGTGACTCACTGCACACATTTCACTTTGTCACAGCAGTTCTGTCCTTTCCTGCTTGTCAAGAGCAGCTTCCTTCTTCACCAGAACAGAGGGACCTCTCACTCTCATTCTGGAACGCCTCTTCTCTCCCTTCCAAACTCGGATGGACAGGAGTTGCCAACATCCTTTTTGCTGAAAGGTGCTCCCCCCATGCACCACCAAACTGTGGGGGAGATGTGAAGACCATGATTGTTTTCAGCACTTTCTGTCCCTCCCATCTATGTGAGCAGATGAGATGCACACTGATACCAAGGCCGGGGAAGGGCACTGTGCTATCCTAACATTCTAGTTACCCTAGAATGGCAACCACAACCAAACAGTACACGTTCCCTTTCAGGTCTTATCTCTAGGTCACTACATAAAAAAATAAAAAGCATCCCGCACCACACAAAAATTATTAAGTCAATAATCAACCAAACTCTCTTCTGCAAAGAGCAAACTCCAAAGCTCACTAGCATACACAGCATGTAAAATATCACAACAGACTGCACAGATCTGAGGTATATCTTGCTTACAAATTATATGACTTTGTGAAAAAATTAAGCACAGCTCCAAAATATAGAGAAAAACTTCCCATCCATCCACCCCACTTGCTCTACCAAGAAGTCCCAGAGAGGCAGCAGGGGAAACACCACCAAACTCCAGAGCACAGGCCTGCTCTGCTGCAGACAGGTCTACTTCAGTGAGCTCTATGGGATGATACTGGCTTACCTCTGATCCGAAGTGACTCCTTCAATTCTCATCCGAGCCAGCCCTTTCCAGCAAGCGTTCACCTCCCGTGTAATCTAATAGCTGCCTAGATACCAGACAATACCCCTGGGCGGTTTGCACAGACACCTGAAACTTCCAACAAGCAGGTGAGCAACGCACAGGGCACCCACAGGCAGGCTCTGTGCTGCTCCACAGAAGGATAAAACAACGCACAATAGAGCTCTTTCCCCACGTCACCCCTTCCATTACTGAGGACAAGCAGGGCACGGCTGCTCGTTTGGGTGCTGCTTCTTCCTGGGGCTACACAAGGGGAGAGCAGAGTGCAAAGCCAACACCCTACCCCCATAACAGATCAGCTCCTAAGCGTGTCCCCGCGAGACCCCGGGACGCTCACCTCTGCAGCCAGCTCTCACACACACACACACACACACACACCCACACACCCAGGGACAGCGGGCAGGATGCTGCTGCGGGTACATCCACCTCGAGCCGCTGGGATCTCTGTGAGAGCACAGCCAGGGGCGGGCTGAGGCTCGAACAAGCCCAGACAAGTCCCAGGGAAGCCTCTCCCCCAGCCTGCAGGGTCATACAGCTCCAGCCCCACCGCACCGCCACCGACGCCGCGCAGCCGGGGCTGGCTTTCATCTCCCCGGAGGAAAGGCACGTGAGGATGAACGCAGGATTCTCCCTTAGCAAAGGAATGTGACACAGCTTCAGTCGCATCACAGCAGCACCGGTGGGTGGGAAGGATGCGGAGGGGGATGGGACGTCTCGCTCCCTCTGTCCAGAGCGGCTTTTCATTGCTATCGCACAGTGGATGCGAGAACGTCCCGCATCTGCTTCCTCTCGACCCCGCTGCTTTCGGTTCCTCCAGATGAGCTGCACTGTCGGTCTGCAGGCTGCTCCAGAGGTTTTATTTATTAAAAAATTACGTTTGACAAGTCAGTCTTTAGCAAGCTCAGCTAAAGCTAGTCAGGCTCCACTGACCGAGCTGTACTTCCCCAGCTCTGTGGAACACTGCACGGCCTCCTTGACTCAAGCCATAAATTAGGAAAAGAAATTTGCAAGTTCCCTATTTCAGGAAGAGGGGCAAGAATAAAAATGTTTATAAAACCAGCTCGAGCCTGGACTTTTACCGTTCTCCCTTGGATTCTGAATCCTCTTGGCTAGAGTGACAAGCATGGGGAAAAAAAGGCTGTTCTAGAAGCAAGAAAAAGGCTGACTGCAGAAGGAGGTTTGTGCCCAGCTGCCCTGAAATGCCTGTATCCCCCTGTTAGCAAGGCCATGGTTTGCCAAGCAATGAAAAATGTCTTATCTCTGCCTCTAAGCGAACAATTCCCACAGTTTTTATATAAAGAAGTAATGATTTGTTGGCATATTTACAAACAGCAATCAATTGCTCCTCCAGTTCAGAAAGTGCTACAAACACCAAAGCTTTCACCACAGGTCAGGTGCCCCAGTCAGCAAGTCAATGTCCATGGGTTGGTTTGGATAACCCAACTGAACACAAAAGGCAGCAATAGCTAGAAAGATGAAAGGTGGCCTGAGGAACCACACTGCATCAAGACAACCTGGATGAATTTCTACTCTATGTGCATTAAACTACTTTACCCCAACCATTCTGTGCTGTGATCCCCCTGGTCCTCTAAAGCAGCCATCCATCCCTGCAGCTCCAGAGGAGCATCCCCAGGTAGACCCTTGTGGCTGTGCCAGCTCCAGGCTGCATGCTGGTTCTTTGGGGCTGGGATTATGGTATCACCACAGGTTAAGGCAGGCCTGGAAGCTCCTTCTGAATGCAGGGTTTGAAGCCAAATGATTGAGATTTGGCAAGCACAGGTGGGTATTAGTTTGACATAACCCAAGGAGATCTAACTGCTGTGAATACACATCTATTCACAGCCACCACAAAACAAGGGAATTCTTATCACTGCCTGGACAGTTCAGACACTTCAGAGTTGAATGAAAAGATTAAGCTTAACAACCTCATTAAAGTGCATATATCTGGAAGCCAGCAATCCAAGGATTCCCACAGGCATGCTGGCATCATGACTGCACAGTTTTTGAAGGCAGACTGGCATCCTGCCCCACAAGGGACAACTAACTGTTGCCCCTAACCTGCAGGAGCCATCACCACTTCAAGCCATAATCCTTTCCAGGCTCATAAAGGATGGGTCTCACCAATGAAAGCTTTCCAGAGCACAGAAAGCAACTAACAGCTGTAGTTTCAGCTCAGCTTACAATTGCTGAGAAGGCCCTGTGACTCTGGAGGAGCATCTGAGCCCATCTCATTGATGGTGAGTGTCCTTCTTGCTAAACCAAGCTGCCTTCAGACAACCTGCTTACAGGGCAGCTGCACAACTGCAGCAGGCAGAGGCAGAAGAACCCAGGCTGAAGTCCAACTGCAGAGATGCAGCTTAAACCAAAGAAACTTTGACAGGATGTTAGGGACTGAAATTCAGTACCTATCTAATAGTGGTTTACTTGATCTTCAAATCAAGGGGATTCACTTTTCTGGCATTCTGATTCAACCCAGCAAGCTATTAAGACTAACTAAATGATTTATTGCTGCTTAGTTGTTGGATTACTTCAGTGGATCCCTTCTGTTCTCAAACTCTGAAGTACTATGGTACAAAAACAGATTTATTTCAACTCATATGTTACCTTCAGTTATCCTTAATCACAGTATCATGCATTAATTAAAAACTTACTGTGTACAGGCACTGGCAGCAGGTTTTAATGCCAGGTAAGAAAGATATGTAAGGGAGATTACCTACTTTCCCCACAGAGTGCCAGATTGTTGCTCTCCACCCTATGTCCAGGACATGATGCATCACCTGCCAGGGGCAAAACAGTATCATCAGACTGCTGCATTTCTCCATACTATCTCAGTGTCTCCTTTAAGGTCACAACCACTCGCCATCCATTCCAGCCCATCCTTCCTAAAGGTACCACTATAGATTCAGAAGTCACTAATACATGATCTCTTTCCTTTAACATTTCTTTAACATATACACAGCAAAGTCCTTGGTAGGTAAAGCAGGTAAAGAATTCAGGCTTTCCCCAAAATACACTTCTGGGTCTTCTTCACAAGAGCAGGTAAGCACAGCAGGACTCTGCAAACATCCACCTGTGCCAAACATAGAAACCATTTGCCTTAAATGTAGGATAGGCCTGGTAATGGACATAAATACTGCATGTACAATAGCATTTATTGTGTTCGCAGTTGTATTTATTATATAAAGAATTCATGCCTACTCAACAAGCCCTTTGGCATTGTCTCATGAGCACTTCCCAGAAGACAAGTGTAAGATGGCTGAAACACAGCTCAAGGTCTTCATACAAACCTGACAAACCTCAGTAACCTGTTTTACATATGCCTTTGTGGAAATATCTTGGTTGGAGTCTAAGTCAAGAAACTTCAGCAGCAAGTGACTGGGAAAGGCATCTAACGTCAGTGTCATACACTTGAACAAGTGCCATCAGTTTATCTCATCATACTTCAGCAGAGATGGATTAACTGTCTGTGTGCACAAGCTCAGGAGTTAACACAAGTATCAGCTCAGTGAGGGAGTGCTAGTCTGACTCAGATACCTCTTTATTTGCCATTGTCTGAGAGCATGAAATCACATTTTATCCGTCAGCTGGACTCGAAATCTGGGGTCTAAGCATATCATTATTTCACTCACTGCTAGAGTTTTTACCTGTTGAAATTGGGTGGATGAAGGCTGGAGACCAGGACTCATTAACCATCTGGAACTTGGACATAAGCATAAGAGAAGCTGCCAAAGGAGGACAACCCAATGACTTGATAGCTCAGATACAGATCCAGCTCTCTCAAGCTGCACAGGCTCTCTGGTGGTGAGGCTGCCACAGGTGCACATGCTTGTATATGCGTACTTTGTAGAGGGTAATTATGGCTAATGAGATGGGGTCAAAGTTTCTTCAGTTGTGTGGCCATCAATCCAGAGCAAAGTGACTGGCATACTGCTACTCAGCAGATGCACTGCAGACACAGCCTCCACCACCACCCTTGGAACAGAGCAAACATGAAGCCTACTTTAAGCTGAGGAAATGTTTAGTAATTCTTCCAATCTAAGTAACAGCTTCTACAGAGAGCATCTGTTAGGGATGCTAGACAGCTGTTCAAAGTGAAGCTGGCTGCTATGCTGCAGCAGAAAGCTAAGCTAGCATGGGAGGAAAAGGCATGGAGTAGTACAATGATCATTTCTACTTCTGTTATTCAATTTCCTGCAAGGCTAAAGAAACCTTTCCAACAAGCTTTGCCACATACTTCCATTATCCATACTATTTTGCATAATGCCAGCTGAAGAATAAGGTTAACACTACAGAAACAAGATTCAGGATTAGAAAGACCTACATCCTTTCTCTGGCTGCAGAACTGCTAGCTCAGATTTTCAAGACCTAAAACTGCATGGAAGCATCAACAGTCAACCCAAGAAATGTCCCCACAGGAAATTACAGCTGCACCTGTAGTCTGGATAAACTCCCATGTCCTAGTTCCATAAAGGACTAGAGGAGAAAATGAAGCAGATGAAGAGCTTAAACACCTAACAGTGAGCATTTGACATGAGAAGAAGCAAACAACTGTGTTTCTGAGTGGAGAGGGGCAGTCCCCAAAGAGGTCAGTGCTGCTCCTCTCTGCCTCTAGCACACAGGCTGTTCTGTCACCCCGAGAGCATCTTGCCCAGACAGTTTTGCTTTAAATTTTACATTCATGTTTCAAGTCTGCATCGGTTTGAGTTATAGGCAGACAGAAACATGCTTGCAACAGTCACCTCTGAATTTCCGGGGCCAGTAAGTGTTTTCTTCAAAGAAAAAGTTATGTGAAGAATGAACACAACTTTCACCTAACTACCATGGAACAAAGCCATCATGAAACAACTTCTTTTTTTGTCTTCAGAGCAGAGGAAAAAAAAAAATCACATACACCTGCCAATGCTGGGCTTCCTTTTGCCTTATATACAATGAAAGAGTAACAAAATGAACTGCTGGAGCTCTGGTATCAGGAACAGAAAGCCTGTGATGAGCAGGAGCCTGCAGAGCTCAGCGAGCCTCAACCCCTGTGTCCTGGCTGCCCGAGTTCTGGTTGCACATATGGTACTGCAATTGCCAGCTGTGCTGGACTTGAAAAGAAAACTGATCAGTGAAGATGGTGGAGAGAACATTTCTATAGATGTCTCAGTAGTCATTTATGAAAGGATGTCTCATGTAAGAATGAATATGATAATTAAGATATTTTATTAGAAAGATGACCTCTGCAGTCTAATGTAGAAGTTATCCCTACTTACCACGTGCTAATTAGCTTCCCCCATCAGTACACATCATCTCAGGTCCATTACACCCATGCTCTGCCTCATTACATAGCCAAAAACTTGTTCAGACATCACTGAGAGCATCGTCTCCCAGAAGCTCCTTGTCTCCAAGGACACCAGCAAATCTCTCCTGTTGCCTTTCGTGGATAATTAGGCCTCACAACAGCCTGTGAACATTTCCCTGTTTTGCAGAAACAGGAAACAGAAGCAGAACAATTAGCAGAAGAAACCATAGTAATTCCAGCACAGAGCAAGGGATGAAGATCTGGGCCACTGAGGGTCTCTAGTAACAACAAAAGCATCTGACTGCTCCATCTGAAGCACCCTATCCACTCTGGTGATCTCGGTGGCTTTCTGCCACATACCAGTTGCAAAATCAGAATTTTCCTCTGATTCTCTCTCTGCCTGCTGATCAGATATAAACTGAAGCAAGGACACACACATACCAGCTTTTCATAGGCTGCACAGCATAGGACGTGGAGAAATAAATACCAGGTGCAGGTACACCTCAACACATCAACACAGTTTACAGCTGCCCTGCTAGAGAGGCCTTGTGCCAGATGGACTGAGACACTGAAGCTCCCAGCCAGGCAAAAGCACAACGTTGAAGCACTCTGACATATTCTACTTTCCTGAAATACAAAACCCACCCCAGAGACTCAGGCATGAAAGCTGAATGACACAGCAGTCATGTCACTGCTCCAACAGCAGACATCTCTTCTGATCTCCTCCAGAATCGTGTCTGTCCTCTCCAGTGTTGCACCCACACATGAGGGCAGGGCCTGGATGGCACAGGCATGATGATGGAGCAAGTGAGGAGCAGCAAGCTGAAGAGCCAGCAACAGATTAAAAAAAACATAAAATGACAAATGGCAGACTTTTGTCCTAAGGTCATGAGAGCAGAGTCACAAGAAACTTAAGTCATTCAGCCAATTCCCTCGGGCAGGGTGAGGGCTAACCACAGGTCACTAAGTTCGTTAGCATTTCCTCCACTTTCTTAGTGTGCACATCAATATTTGACTTACCTCCTACAGAAAAGGAGGAGAGCAGGGTCTCCATCAATCTCCTGCATGGCTTTACACGGAAATACTTTTGAATTCTCTCATTCAATTAATCTTTCCTTAGCATTTACTCTGTCAAGCATCCAACAGGGACTGAACTAAGAATAGTAGCTGAGGTGAAGGACAGCGCTTGCTGGTAGGATTAGCTGGAGCAATTACAGGTAGCAAATCTCCGCTATTCAAAGGCTTTATCGTTAAGCAGCAAGAGATATGACTCTTCTTGGTGAGGGATTTTTTTTTTTTTTTTTATTAGAGGAAGGCTGACAGAGCACAGAGCAGATGCATGCATGCAACTCCACATACAGCTGCCTCCCTCTGCTGGGGGACAGGCAGCCAGCAGCCCCCGAGGTGTCACCGCATGCATGTTCATTCCATGGCAAACGTCCTGCCAGGGCTGCAGACACCCAGGGTCACAGGGCTGCGGCAGTAAGGATGAATGCAGACCCAGGAGTCCCTCAGAAGCACAGCAGGAGGCAGCTCATCATGCTTTTTCCTACTAGTTCACGAGGCGAACAGTCAGTTTGCTGAAGCAGTTTTTCTCTCTCCCCCTTTAGATTCCCAGATTGCAGGTATTTATTTTGTTGCATGCTTCACATCTGCAGAAGCAGATGAAACTGCCAGCCAGCCAGCAACGAGGTCCAGTTTGGGTGCCTTGCCTTGGGAAATCCGTGCTGCAGCATCTGCCTTTACAAGTAGGCAACAGCTCAGGGCCAGCAGTGGTAACACATCTCTCTTTACCCTGGCCATGCTTCCTCTACCATTGCTGCAGTACCATGACTTCTCTTGACATGACTGCCATGCACTAAGTGCTTTTCCTAAATCAGTCCTTCTCTAAATTCCCCACCCATTTCTGCAGCTTGGAGCCCGTCCAGGCAGCACTGCACAGAGCAGTCATCAAGAACAGAACTGCAGCAGTTCAAAGCTTTCGAAAGCATGCAGGCAGAGGTCTCCGCATCCTTCTTGGCTGAGACTGCAGCCCTTCAGGACACAGAAAACGAGCTCAGCTACAAATCAAGCTGTACAGGCACACAAATACCAGTGCCTTGTTCACAGTTCTAGTGGCTGTTTTTAGATATTGTGCCATGCAAGTTGTTTATACAACAAAACACACCAACGTTGCCAGTAACTGGACTCTGCATTAAGAGCTTTGTTACCAGAGGCACTCATCCCATGTAAATCTGAGTCAGTTTCTTAAAATAGAGAGCCTGAAAATAAACATCAGCTAAGTATTAATGTCATGAATGCAGCAGAAATACATTCATCGCATGTGTGTTCAACCTGGACATTGTACAGTAATGGTTAGAACAGGCAAAATTTGCTACTGCAAGTTTTTCCACATCTCAAGTCCCCTGCAGACTTTGTTTTTCGCACGGTAAGCAATTATTTTACTAACACTGCAACCAACTGCACATAAGTTAATCTAAGCACCCTCACCTCTATCTCAAAGTTATGACTGCGGTATGAGGAGTTAAGAGGTTAACATTAACCATTTAAAGGCCTTACCATACCTTGTTGTAACTCCTTCCAGGGCAAGGTGGCCATACGCTGCTCTGCCCGCAGGCTGTGCCGCAGGGAGGTCCAGCTTGGAGGCAGCACAGTAGGACATCCCCTTTGAGAGCACTCCAGAATTCCGCAGACTGCTGCTGGCCCAGAGAGCGCTGGGGTCATCTTCTACCCTGAGCTGCTTCAGCTGCAGTTCTTCTAGAGGGGCAGAACAGGTATTCTGACTGTGTGGCCTGCAGGATGCCACGTTCTCTGCAGCAACCATGTATTTGTTGGGGGAGACGGGGCAAAAACAGGCTATTATGAATCGAAGAGATTCAGTTCCTAGTAGATAAGATGCATGAATTGCCATTTATCTTGTTGTCTCAGTGCAGACACCCTGCGCATGCTGCAGCAACAACAGCCCAAGTGTCACCTGCACTGCATCAGCAGTTATCCATCTCCCTGCTCTACGCTCCTTTACCATCAACATGCGGCTATGCAATGTGCTACATCCGTCATTTCAGTCCCCAGAACACTGAGGCATCCTGGCTCGGGCAGGTGCACAGCAGATGCTGCAGTGGTGGCTCAGCATCCAAGTTCATTTCGTTGCTTTGCTGCTTCTTCATAATGGCTGTTACTGAAATTGCTACAATAAAGCCCCTGGAGGAGATGCCCACAGGCAGCACCATCCCTCATTGCAATTGAAGGACATCCAGGAAAAGGACACTGCATTCTACTTGCAAACACAGGGCAAGGGACTTGGCCAACTCAATTGCTAAATGACTGTGGGGGAAGCAGAGGACAGGGGTTGGCTGTCACAGTGCTGGCTGCAGCATCTTTCAGTTGTTCCCCCCCACTTCCCTGCAATGTCCTTCGCTGAAGAGTTCAGATAGGGCTTTTGCTGCAGTGCATCAAAGAGAGGGTGACTTGCCAGCAAACCACAAAGAGTTCCCTCCTCTGCACTTCTCCCCCACCCACCCAGGGCAGAGGAGCTGACACTTGGTAATTAGAAGCTGAAGGACTGCCTCACCTGTCTGCGGGTCCCAGTCTCACTTGCACTACCCCTCCTCTAAACTCCTCCAGGTGCACTCAAGGATCCTGTGCTCAGTTTGACCCTCTGTGTGCCACAGCCTCATTTACACAGCTTCTCTGCAGAGCACCTCTGCGCCAAGAGATGCTGGTTCTAACAGCACCATGGGCAAGAAGGCCCAAGAGCCAGGATCATGTCCTGATATTCCACCTGAGGTCCGTCCTCCCATGGCTGCGACCTCCTGTCCTAACCCACAAGCTTGTCCACAGCCCAGGTTAACCCAGAAATGGGTTTCAGTGCACAGTTTCCTCCTGCCCTCCAGTTTAAGGACATTTGCTCCATGCCCCTCTTTGCCTGGAGAGGTTCAAGTGCTGCTCTGAAGCACAGCAGGCACTTGAGTGCTTCCACAAATCGTGCAAGGAGACAGGCTGCATGTTCTGCTGCCAACAGCACTGCTGCATTGGCACAGCAGTTACTTCTACCAAAAAAGTAGATTTGTCACAGTGCATGAAGTGGCACTCAGGCATCCCCTGGAAGGGATGCGTAGGGAAGCATTTCTGGGCCTGGGAGCTACAACAGCACCTTAGGGATGACCTCAACCAGCATCTTTCCCACTGTTCTTCCCTGTCGGATAGCGACCTTCAAATCTGAAAATCTCTCCCCTTAATCCCCTCCAGTTTAATCAAAGTGTATTTAATCAGACAGCTCTCCATCTTCTTTGAATGAAGCTACTGAAAACATACTTAGGACCGATGCTAAACTGCAGTCCACATATTGTAATCTCAACATTTTCCACCAACAATTCAAGGTCAGCAGTTCATTCAAGGCCAGTTCTGTGCTTTTCTTGAATATCTCAGCTGAGCTTCATTGAGCAAGGACCTTGTTTTGTTTTCACAGGGTCCAACAACTTTTGCTGCTAAACCAAATGTAGAATAACTTCAGTAAGTATATCCTTCATTAATTTTGCTCTTTGAGAACAGAGTATTTCTGTTCATCACATGTAAACTTTTCACATGAGGTAAGCTTTGCCCTCAGTTTATAAACAGTTATTTTCTGCAGAATATTGATGCAAATTAAAACCCATTTAGATCTGCCAAATTTCAGTTCTTGCTCACTCAGCAGTAGGGACTCTCCCTCCTAAAAAGACCAGTTGTCTGAAAAGCAGGGGAAAGGCACAAGGAGGGCAGCTGAACAGCAAGCCTGCTGCAGCTCAGCTCTCCCAGCATAATTAGAAATCCTAACGGCTGAGCTGGAAAAATTACATCTTAAGGACATTTATGCCCAGGCATAGAAATAGAGGGGAATAAAAAAAACAACAAACATTAAGATTCCTGGCACATGGGAATTCTTGTGTTCACATGTCAGTTGGGGATGGGCCGAAAGCAATTTACAGCAGCTGGTAAGGCTTTTTAATACACTGGTGCATCACACTGCACAACTGAAACAGCCAACAGCTCCTCCGCCCCCTGCATTCCCCATCACTCGACATTCTGCAGTGCAAGAGCCAAGTGGAAGAATCTTGCAAAACCTCTGCAGAAGCAGCTTCTTTCCCTTGCCCTACTCCAGATTTGTGGAAAAAAAATGGGCAGAAGTGCGAGTTTGTCTTCCTGAACCAGTATCACCAGTGGCCCTCCAGTTGGGGTCTAGTGGTAATTTTTAAGACAAGGGACCCTTCCTCATATCACCTCTATTTCTCCAATCAAATCAGACCTCTTGCAAGAAAGCAATTCACAGCAAGTTTTCTGCAGTGCCACATAACACCCAGGGATCATGTATTTAATTACTGGGTGCAGGGGAAAAGAAGCACATTATCCTGGAAAAAGCAGCATTTGTAGAGCCCATCATGCAGCCTGAAATTGCAGCACACCGCATTTGAGAAAGCATCATCAAGGGCAAGAGTTAAACTGTGGACATACCCAAATATTTAAAGGATTCATGCCTTTTGCAGTGGAGCACCACACAGAATCCGTGACCTTCTCCTCCAAAAATACATGCTGTCATTTGACCCACTCTTTCTTAACCATTTTGACACCAGCCGTTGGAAATGCTAACGGAGAAATAAGATTGCCATGTAAGTCCCACTCATTAAGCATGTGGTGGAGCAGACTGCCTGAGCTCTGGTGCCAGTGCTGGTGTGGCAGATCTTTAAGCTCATGAGCCCCAATAGCAGGCACCGATGATAATCCTCTTTACATGCTACAAAGCTAGCCCTTTTTTCAAGACACCTTACATTCCTTACAAAAAACCCAAACAACCAGCAGTGGCAGCCAGGCAGCCCAACTGCTAGAACTCAACCTAGCATTAATAGCAGCCACAAAAGCAAACACACTGCTTTTCAGAACAGAAGTGGTCATTAAAGGAGACAATTGGCCAAAATACAGTCTCTCACTAGATGCAGCACCATTTCAGATTTCAGAAGCACAATCTATACACTGACTCAGGTTTTTCAGTGCATCGACATGATAAATGCAACAGGACAGAGCATCAGGTACATCCTCCTTCCTTCCCTCCCCTGGCATTCAGGTGTTGGCTCATCTTTTGCAACTCGTCCTCCCATTGCTCAGCACTGAAGGGCTCTCTGCCCTTAGTTTGCTTTCAGTAGCATGTAATCACTTACACTTCACCTGAAGAGATCGCCACAGGATGACGCTTCAGCACGGGCTCCCATGCAGAACACACAAGCCTCCATTCAGCTCATCTTTGTTCCCTGGGATCATTATGGCTTTCTATACCTGGTACAGTCATCCTGCCAGGTTGTTAAGGAGACCTTTCAAAACGCTCTTGTTCTGCTCTCTGGAATTAAGCACTTCAGAGAACATCGCCATTTCCCTGGCAGTACCCACGCTTTTGTGACTTCTAACAGCTCTGATGAGGCCTGCTCTCCTGTTCCATTTCAGAGCAGTTCATAGCTCCTGCAAGGTTTTCTGTTGTAAAGGCAGAGACTGATACACTTGTATGCTAGCTGCCTTCCGCAGCACCCGTATCTTGGAGCACCCCATCACCTTCCTCAGCCCTCAGTGATTTGCACCAAGCCTGACATCAGCTCACTACAACTCTGCCCCCATCCCAGCAGTGACAGTGGTTCTTCAAAAATGGCAAACTTAGGCAAAAGTACTTCAAGTGAAATGAAATCTCTTAACTCATTAATAAGATGATGTAAGGAAGACGTAACAGCCTTAGCAAGCTCTGACTTTTTGTCTCCGCATCACAGCCACCTGAGGTTGTCTGTCGCTTTAGCTTTTGACTCACGTCACACAAAGTTAAAGGTTCGTTCCTTACGTCATCCATGATTCCTTTTGCACCTTCAGGACAGAGGCCAGAGAGCTCTGATGGAAGATCATCAAGTTTCATTGCACGTAACAAAGACTTTGCAGCTGGCGGTGCCCGGTGGCTCCTCCACCATCAGCTCGTGCTGTGTGACCTTGAGAGATCAAGCTCTGGTCCCAGCTTCCCTCCTCCACCATGAGGGTAACGCTTACCTTTCCTCCGATCTGCCTGACTTTCCCCAGTCCTTGTGCAAGTCTAAGATAAAAACCACCATAATTATAGATGTAATCAATGTAAACACGCACTTACCACTCAAACAAAATTGTAGACAATTGCCTCTGCCTCAGTGGGGACAGGAACACCCTTCCAGGTGGCAAGAGACATCACCAAAAAAGAGCAAGTCAAATACTTGGTCATTTCAGGCACTGCTAATGTCATCCAGCAGCAACTCCACAGCAGCCCCAGGGACCTAACTTGGTCAGCACGATAACAACCAGCTGCTCAGTAGCTTTCCCCCCTGACACGGGTACACAAAATGAAATCTCTATCTGCAGGGATTTCAGCACAGCTCACTGCGCTGCTATTTCATCAGAAACGGTAATTGCTCAAACTGCATTTTTTTCCCCCTTCCCCCGTTAATTCACACAGCTACGAAGTCTGTGGGCTTGGCAAGAAGGCATCGTGCAGTTAACCGAGGCAGTTTTAAAATAGGGAAACGCAAGTCGCTGCCAGGCACCTCCATGCCCAAGTGAATTTTTATACTCTGCAGGTATCAACGCACTCCTCACACCACCAGCAAACAGCGTGAGGAATGCGCGTTTCCCCCAGAAACACAAGCTCTACACACGGTGCAAAAGGCTGCGCTAAGGCATCTCCAGGTTCACTTTAACTTCTGAAAGCATTAATGCTGAGAGAGGGCACGAGAGCACTCCGCCTGGATTCACATGCCGCCTTCTCAACCCGGATCAGCAGACACGAGCGCACAAGGACACGGGAGAAGGGCGTCGGAGCCGCGGTGTGGGGCCGGGCACTGCGGGACTGCCCCAACCCGGTGCGGGG